>JADRCD010195598.1:0-11432 GCA_019843815.1 Montemys delectorum | reverse complement strand
CCATAATTAGGGACCTTAAATATCTTGATGTTCTTTGGCTCTCCTTTCCTATTTGCTCTGATAGTTGGGACAGGGCTGTCTTTCCTCGCTTTCTTCCTGGCGTCATCCCCTACGGCTTTGGGAAGTAGAAGGGGGACTGTTCTGCAGACCTGTAGAGATGAAGGTCCAGGAACCCTGACTCCCTGCACACACATTGGCCCTGCTGGGGTCATGCTGCAAACTCACAGTGGTAGTCACGACAAGATGCTTCTGCAACACACGCTGGAGACAGCCTTGATCTTGATTTATAAACTGTGACTGGCTGAGATAAAACAAGTTGGTAGGATCAAGTGGCTGAAATCCCAGGCTTAGGAGCCAGACTGCTGTAATGTTTATCAGCTGAGAGATCACTGGGAAGTTACGTGGAGTCTCCTTGCTTCAGTCCCCTCCGCAGTAACTTAGGCTTACTGTGCTCAATAGAGTTCTATGAAGACCATACTCGGGATGTCTCCGGTGTTTTAGAGCTTACTTCTTTTTGGTCAGACACCACCCTAAATGCCGTCTGAACTTTGTTCTCTCCCTGTTCCAAATATTTTCATTATTTATTTTTCTTTTTCTCAATATGAGCTACGGTGATGCCCATATTATTTGTAGAGTCAACATGGACGCCATAATTTTAAGTTCTTATATAGCAGTATTACTTTACATTTTGATGACTTAGAAGGAAACTGGTAGAGCCATTTTGCATGTCCATGGTGATGGCAAGTTTGCATGCTAGAGATTGCCAGGAATACTTGTGTCTGCCTTAGAGTTGCTTTTCCAATTCCAGACATGAAGCTTGGAAGAGGATCCTTTTTCTTCAAAATGAGCAAGCTTTGCCCAAAGGCTCTCATGCTTAGTGTGGGCGACCTCTTCCTACTTTCCTGAGACCCAGCGGAGGCCAGAGGAGGTAGATGGAGCTGCTTGAGATTTATGTCTAGGGCCTGCTTAAGAGGCCACCTGAAAATTCTCATAATCAGTTTGCAAGATTTCAGGCAGAGCAGACTCAGTCAGGCTTCCCCAGGGCATTAAGGTTGACTGCCATAGGTTCAAGACCAGCACTGTGCAGGTAAATGAACCCTTTCAAACCTAGAGGCAGGCAGGCAGGCAGGCAGGCAGGCAGGCAGGCAGGCAGGCAGGCAGGCAGGTGAGATGGCTCAGAGGGTAAAGCCACATGCTTCCAAGGCTGAGGTTCCGAGTTCAGTCCTGTCCACGTGGTGAACAGAGCAGACCAATTGCTGCAAGCCACCCTCCGACTGTCACATGTGTAGGACAAACACACATTACCCATATATGCATACACACAAGATAAGTTTTAGAAAAGTAATAAAAGCCCCACCATCCACTGACAACATTGGCACTCAAATTAGACATTATTTCTAAGGCCCTGTACTGTGGGGCTCTCTCTCTGGAGACCAAGAAAGGAACTACTCTGAAGTGTCAACTGCTGGGATATTTAGAAAAGCTAAGTTACTGACTGCTTCCCGCTGTCGTCCCAGCATCCTTTGATGGTGGCATTAGCTAGCCTCCACCCACACCCCATTTTCTACCTTATAAATCTGAGTCATTGGTGGGACAACTTTCCCAAGATGGTGAACTGCTTGGGTCACAGCTCTGCCTGGTTGAAAGCCTGTTTACGTCAGTGGCCTGTCTGGCCTTTCCCTGAATATGAACTGGGATGGAGGGCCTGTTTTGAGCTGATTTAAATGTTTGACTCTTGAGACTAATACAGAGGGATGAAAGTGGCTGATGCTGCTAAGAGGCGGCTGATGTCCTGCACACTAAAAACAGTGACTGTTCACAGCATCTGCTTTATGCTGTGCATAGGACATTCATCATCATGTTTAATCTACCATCCACCCTAGCAGGGATTGGAAACTTTCTACAGAGCTAGCTGAGGCTCTGTGAGTCTAAGTAGCTGTGTAAGTAATGGACCTAGAAGATGGCAGAGCAGAGGAATGAAGCTGTGCTGTGGAAAAGGCTAGGCAGACCTCCTGGTCTGGATCCTTCTAGTTATCTCCAGGGTGCATGGGATAATCCTGGACCTCCGAACCAGGAGAAGTGAGGATGTGTTCCAAGCCTGGGAAGCTCTTACTGCACAGCCTTAGTCCTCTCTTATCCATGATGCTCAGTGGCTTAAGAGAGACAGAAGGAAGCCCACAACAGAAGTAGAAAGTGAGAAAAGGAGGCATGACCTCAGCCCCTTGGGAAAGGGCCTAAGAACAGACATTATCTTCATATCCAGCTGCCCGACCATGGAGACCTTTGTTCTCTGTTGCTTCTTGTCTGCAGATGTGCACACTGTCAGAGATCACTGGGGAGACCAGTCAGTGAGTCTGCCCTGGGCGTTCTGAAGGATGACCCTCCTCTAGCTTTCTTTCATTAGACTGTAATCTCCCCCAGCACATTGGAGACAGCCTTGGGGCTCCATAAGTACGGAATCTTCAAGTTCAGTGCTTTCTAGACAGCTGTAGGCACCAGGCCCTGGGCTACCATTCTTTCCTGGGGCCAGTTTCCCAGGAGTAATTCTGGGTATCCGGGCAAAGAGAGGCGGCCTTTGTGTGGTGGGAATGTGCCACAGGTAGGTAGTTTACTGCTTATTAGCTTACTCTTTTGGTCAAATTATTTTTGTAGCTGTTAAAAATTAATTTTAATAATTGGCTTTGGAACAAGCTGCTGGGTAACTGTGCCAACTTTTCATGCCCAATGAACTTTTATAGCAAACTTACCCCTCTTACGGGGTTATTATGAGGATGATATTTGTAAAGTACTGTAACTGCTAACAGGAAGGCTCCGGATAAATGGCAGTCATATTTTCAGAGTTCTGGAGGACTGATTACACAGGGGCATTCCACACGTGAAAGATGCCAATCGCGGTCTACTGTAGTGATTTGCTATGGTGTATAGTTTCCTGCTTTGGATTTCTGAAGAGACTTTTCTTTTTTTTGGCAAAAGCTTGGTGGTTATTTATTTTCATAACATTACACAACTGTGTGAATAAGCATCTTCACAGTAATGAAGTTCAAATAGTAATAAATGGTTGGAAATTCACTACTGTGAATCTAGAGCTAACTCTGCTTAAGTTAGTAATAGAATGTGTTTTTTAAGTCAAATACTGCATTATCTTACTTCAAAATAGTTTATTAATTTATTTGTGTACGTATATGCATATAATATACCTGTACACATACATATACATGTGTGGGTGTGTATGTGGCATGGTATATACATAGAAGTCAGTGGTCAAATTGGGGATATAGTTCTTTTCTTCCACCATGTGAGGTGCCTGGATCAAACTCCAGACTGAACTCAGACTTGGTGGTAAGTGTTGCGCTCTCTTACTGACTGTGTGTAGCTAAGGCCTGCAGCAAACTCCTTATCCTCCTGCCTCAGCATCTTCAGCATCTTTACTGGTATGCACCATCACAATTGGCAAGTCTAATTTTATAATTTTTTTGTCTGTTCTCTTTTTCTTTAGAGGAAAAAACAAACAGAATAGAGTTACTTTGTTGATCTAGAAAGCAATTCACTCCCCAGAAAAGGCCCACCATACCATGGACTGTGGGCTTTAGCGAGTGAAGCCCCTTGCCTCCCTGTGTTTGCTCTGAAAGCTTGGCTTTAGTGTGTGTGGGAAAATGGAATTAGGAGGACACTCTTTGTGGCTCTGGCAGGCATATCCTGAGCTGTCACAGTGGATTTTCAGTCATGCTTAGAGTTTGAGCTCCCCTAGATCCCTTGAATACACAGTAACTGTCAACTTTATTAGCAGGTAAGTTAGACTATGAATCAGACTGTATTGACTCCCTTAAGGTCTTGCAGTTTCTCTCCTTACATTAGGATCAAGTCCAAAATTCACTGTCGAGACACACTCACATGGTGTGATCTGGTTTTTGCCAGCTTTCCCAACCTTATGTGTAACCATCTCTTTCAGCCTTGAGGCCTCTTTGCAGGTCCTTGGCCACCATGCTCTTGTCTCTCAGGGCATTCACAGCTGTCTGTCTTCCTGGCTTAGGCATCTGCGTCTTCTTAGGTGTGAGAAGACTTGAGATGCCCTGCTAACACTCTGGCAAGTTGGTTATGGAGAGAGTAGCCAGGAATGCTCATGGGCCAGGGTCAGGGTAGCTCAACCATGCCAACACTCAGAGGCAGATGTGGATAGAGTTGAGGTCCAAGTGGCTATCTGTATCTCAGTCCTTTTCTCCCATCCCCTTAACCTGTGAGGTCTTGTCTGCTCTGCTCTGTCATTACAGCCCCACCACACCGTTCGCAGCTCGGTTCAAATGTGCTGCCTTGGGCTAGCAGGCTCTAGTCTTGGAAGGCAAGACAGATACTTGCTGCGAGGGTGCTGGATGATGTTTGATTTTAGACTAGCATTTAAAAGAATAAATAACCTCTTCCATTTGTTTGTTCCCTCGTGGTAATTAATGACCCCCCCCCTTTAACAATGACTAAGTAATGGGATCCTAACCAAGAGCTGTATCTAAGTTGTGTAACTATTTTCTCATTGAAACACTTCATCCTACAAGAAGCTCCTTAAGCAGGAAGGTAGACAACTGGAGATAACTTCAGGAAGTTCCTGAAACTGAACAGATTCACTAGGCCCCTCCCTACCGGAATAAACAATGAAAGCAGAGAGTGCCCCTCAGACAGAAGGAGGCTGAGCTGTCAGAAAGATTATCAAGAGAAAAGCTGAAAAGCTGCCCTGTAGAAGGTGTAGAAACTTGCTAGGCTGCCTAGAAGAGGTTTAGAACAACTGAGACACTTGGAAAGGATGCTCACAATCCTGCAAAGTGTTCTGTGTGCTCTAGGTTCATTGTAAGCGGTCACTCTGCACTGGTTAACATTACATTTAAAGTTTAGACTTACTATGCTCGAGAGACCCAGAAAACAAAAGTGCCTCTCATATGTAAGGCCCCAGCTTGTACAGAGTGCACCCTACCTGTCTACTTCCCTTTTTTCCCCAGAGGTTGAAGACTCTATTCTTAAATTGGCTGTTGTTGTAAAATTGGCTGTTCTAGCAAGATAAGACTAACTGGTATTTCTGCTTTTCTTATCAAACTTGCTTACTCTGCTCAATGACTAGGACAACTACAAGACATATATGTTAAAATTAGACACTGCCTACACATCAAAAGAGTGCATGTAATTTGTGTTTTTTTACTTTGTAAGTCTTACAAGTTACATTATAAGCTGATATGGCTAGCTGCTGCATCTGGAGAGTGTTCTTGTTTACAGTCCTGATACCATGAGGATCTGGCACCAGTATTCAATAAAGCCTCTTATTAAAATGTATTCATGATCATGGTGAATCTCTTAGTGTCTCAGACCAATAACAACCCATGCTGTGCTGGGCCTTGGTGATGCAGCTGTCTTGGAGTCACTGCTGCTTCTGTGAGTAACCTTGCACCCATATTCCTATAAATGACCCCGGCAAAACTCATTGGTTCACCAGGTTAGACTTCAGGGCCATTTTTACTTTGGTCTGTCATAGGTTCTGTCTCTGGGGTGAGTAAATGTGTGTTGTGTCTCCATAGGAGAAGTTCAATCACTCTGCTTCTGACATTTGAGATACACTTAGCATTTTGTTTCATGTGCTGTTGTGGTTTGAATGCTTGGCCCACAGGGAGTGGCACTATTAGGAGGTGTGGCCTTATTGGAGGAAATGTGTCACTGTGGGGGTGGGCTTTGGAAATCTCCTATGTTAAGAGAACTTCCTCTTAGCTGTCTAAGGAAAACAATCTTCTACTGGTTGCCTTCATAATATGATGTAGAACTCTCACCTCCTCCAGAAAAAGGTATGACCCAGATTAAAGGTGTGTACCACCAAGCCTGGACCCACGCTGTTCTTTCCTTGGAGCATACCCTGTCCCAGGTTGGCCTTGAACCCTGAGATCTGAATATCCTTGAACACAGGATTTAGCTTCATTCCATTTTCTGGTCCCCCTTTACTCTTTGAATCATACATTTTGTATTTTTCTTTTCGAAGCTTGTTGCATTTGATCCAAATGCTCTTCATAAGAGTAAACCAGAGGACAAAGACTATGCTTGACTTTTTTGAGACTTCCTTTGCCAACGCAATAAATATAAATCTCCTTACCTTAGTGTCAGGCAGACTCTTAAGACAAGGGCAATAAGCAGCATTCTTCACCAAAATATCCTAAGAATGATTTCCAGAGTTCAAATCACCCTCAGCCCAATGTCTTCCATATTCCTACTAGGATGGCCCAGTTAAGTCCTGCTTAAAGCATTCCATGACTTTCCAAATCTAAAGTCCCCAAATCCACATTCCTCCAAGCAAAAACATGATCAGGCCTATCATATCCCAGCAATATCCCAGCCCCTAATGCCAACTTCTGTCTTGGGGTTGCCATTGCTGTGAAGAGACACCGTGACCAAGGCAACTCTTATAAGGACATTTATTTGGAGCTAGCTTACAGGTTCTGAGGTTCAGCCTATTATCATCAAGGCAGGAAGCATGGCAGCATCCAGGCAGGCATGGTGCTGGAAAGGCTGAGAGGTCTGCATCTTGTTCTAAAGGCAAGCAGGAAAAGACGGTCTTCCTCAGGCAGCTAGGAAAAAGTTCTCTTCCACAATGGATAGAGCCTGAGCATTGGAGGAGACCACCAAAGCCCAACCCCACAGTGACACACTTTCAACAAGGCCCCACCTCCTAACAGTACCACTCCTTATGGGCCAAGCGTATTCAAACCACCACATGTGCACACAGTATGCCTGTCAACTTGTGGCCTAATCCTATCTTTCCTTCACCATACATTTGCTAGGATATATGTGCAGTCTCTTTATGTGGCTTAAAACCACATTTTCATCATGGATAAAGAATTATTCAGGAATGCATGTGATGGGAAAGCAGAGGGCTGGGGAGGAGGAGGGGCTGCTGTGGGAGGAGGTCATGTTAGTGCTTTTCTTTGCTGCTTGACTGGAGACTGGCTTTTGAGGCTAGTGTATGCTAGAGGGTCTGTTGATGGCGCACTGGGTCTGTAGTGTGCTTGTGTTTAGATTAGTAGACCCATTTACTTGGTATCTTATTTGTAGAGTCCCCTTGCTCTTGGAATTGGTGACAGGTAAACGGGGAAGGCTCCTCCCTACATCCTCTAGTGTAGACCTCTGTTCTGGATCTGCAAAGCCTTTGCTACTTTGTATGGTTCTCCCAGTATTTGGTGGGCATGTGCGCTGTGTCCAAGCAACTTTTCTTCACTGCCTGCTGCCTAAATCTATAGAAGAGTGCAGCAGGCCAGGATATCTTGGACTTTGTGCTCTCTCCCTTTTCTGTGAGGTTTCATTTGTCTACTCAGAGCCCTGTGTTGAGTTCAGAGGGCCAAGAGGGCTTGAGACAGAGCCACGATGTCCTATCCAGGCTTCATAGAACCCCAGTGCTCATACAAGAACACCTTGTATGAGGTTGGGAAGCAGGCAGAGGCAGAGGCAGTGGGTACAGGTAAGGTATAGCTGGATATTGCTCTGTCTGATCTGACTACCCACTACAGGCTGGGTAGGTGACTCTGGTCATGTTAGGGATGGTCAGAAGTGCTTGATAAAGGGTCAGTCTGCTTCCATTTGGGAGTCCCCAAAGGACAGTAGTGACATAGGACAATAGTGACTTTTCATTTCAGAAAGGAAGAATGACCGTTGATTGGCCAGTAAGGCAGCTCAGTGGGTAAGGGAATTGGATGCATAGGCCTGCAAATTCATGAAAAGCTGGCTGGATAGAACCAGTTGTACCAGTTGTTCTCTTACCTCCACACATGTGCTGTGGTACATGCCACTCCCATCATGTAACACACATGCACACACATACCATCTGTAACCCCCCCATTGTGTACACACACATACACACACACACACACACACACACGTAATGTACACTTGTGCTGGCACCCCCGCTACACATGTACACTGTCACACTATCACTGTCACACACCCATCATGTACACTTGCAGTGGCAGACACATACCTATCATATACACTTGCACTGACACACACCCCATGATGTACACTTACACTAGCATACACACCCATCATGTACACTTGCACTGACACACACACCCATCATGTACACTTGCACTGACACATACACCCCCATCATATACACTTGCACTGACACACACACACCCATCATGTACACTTGCACTGACACACACATACCCATCATGTGCACTTGCACTGGCACACACCCCCCCTCATCATCTGTTACATACACTCACACTGGCATTCTCTCTCCTGTCCCCATCAAGTATCCTAAACCTCTTGAGTGTTAACTTTTATCCCTTTCAAAGAGAGTTCAGATTAGGGGAAAGTTTTGATAGTTTTCTAACTCTAGTAGTTAAAAACCAAAACTGTCTCTCCAGAATTCATTATCTTCATGTTATCCTGGCACAAGTTTATCTTCTTTTCATTTTGACTTTAACTAATTGTCCCATGAAGGTTGTATAATTAAAGCAGTGTCTTCTTATCTCTGCTTTGGGTAGTCTTTGAAACTCCATATTTTTATATTTCCAAACTTTACTTAAGAGAATTTTGGATGTTAAAAGCAGCCAAACGTTCTCTGTAACTGGATGGGGATTGTAAAACCCGATGCTGAGTTCTTACAAGAAATTTCTATGTAGATGTGTTTCTAGCACTAAGGAGGAGACACTGCTCGCATGGACCTCTCTGGCTTCTTCTAGAATGCTCTTTCCAGGCTTTTCAGGCTAGGAGAGTCTGCCCGATCCATGTGATTAATAGCCCATTCTTCCCCACTTTGAACTTTATCTCTTTGATCTCATTTGTCCATGACCTCTGCCACCTGACACTTTGCACCAGTTCACTGGTTCATTGCTTAACCCTGACACTTTCATCCAAGGATAAGTTGTCTCCTTTAAAAGCTGCTCAGCCGTATGCTCTTTTACTGCCCAGGGTGATTTCATATTAACATTCATTGTGTGCTGCCGTGGTCTGGGAGGTACACAGATGGACCCTGCGTGGAGTCTGCTGGTTAAGATCGTCACAACAGGTAAGATGGGGGTGCCTGTAGTTTTGGGAGGAACAAAAACCACTGCTGACCTGTTGTCATTGTAAGCTTACTTGGAATGTGAAGCAATGGGTTTAAAGTAGTTGTGGAGTTTTTCATTATTTAGTCTCATCAGGTATAGCCATCTTGGGAAGTGGATTTTTCTCAGTGAATTTTGATTGATATGGCTGGGCTTGCTGTGTGGAGGGAAGGGATATCTGACTAGTGAAGAGGGCATTCTTGGATAAAATGAGAGCAGGCAGAAACCAGTCAAACGGAAGGAATCAGAGACACAACAGAGACATGGCAGATTTTCATCTGTGTGTGTGTGTGTGTGTGTGTGTGTGTGTGTGTGTGTGCTCGAGGGTACATGTGTTTGTATGTGCGTGCGTATTGCATACTACAGGAAATTCTAGGAATAGAGATGTGTTCAGTGATGTCTAGCTTTTAACTAGATTGTGACGTACTTTTAAATGTCTTTTGTTCATATATCAGAATGTCAAAGAGAAACTTCTGAGAGAAGATGCCCTGGAACTTTGGGTGTGATTGACACTTGAGACAGCCCTGGGACAAACTTTGATGAGACTGTTGCCTTGTTACACCTTGGAGTTAGGTAGCCTGGTGAACATCAGTGACTTCCACGAGAAGTTGTTGCATGAGGTGTTTGCTCAGCTGCATAGCCAACACCGTTCTGGAGTGGCCTGCTGTCTGATGATTCATGTTCCCTGCAACAGCTAGATTTCCCCAGGGTCTGTGTTCACTCATGGCAGGCCACATGGAAGTGCCCCTTCAGGACACCAAGGTACCATTTAATGAACTGTTCCATTAGTACTGTTTAATAACTAACAATCCTGGTGCAGTAAGTGGTATTTAATTACTGACTTTTTGAGCCACCAGGGAACCATTTAGTAATTACTGCTTCATTGTCGTTTAATAAATTTCACTCTTGTACATTAAATCACACCGAGCAATAACTCATTGCCTAGTCCCCAGTGGCATAAATAAGTTAATGCTTGTTATAGAGATGTGCCTGGGAGACCAGATGGCCACCACTTACTCATTCGTAGGGTAAAGGTACAATTTAATCTTTGAGATCGGGGCCCCTAGGCTTTTGGTTTCATAGAACAGTTTAACAAAATGCCCATAGACTGACATAGGGTTATTGACTTAATTTTGTCAAGTTTTATTTCCCTTAAGAAACCTAACTCAGGTACACTTTGGGAGCCTCTGGGCTCTCAGTAGGCATCTCCTGAATTGAATTGATCTCTGTGTTTCAGGCAGAGTTTTTGCATTGAAAAATAGTTTTTGTTACTATTTCATGAGACCTTGTTCTGGAGATGCTCATTCTGTAAAAAACGTGTTACTGGGTGTGGCTACTGAAGACACTTTTCATTATGTTGGGATTGTGGGGATTAGAAGGACAGCATAGCTCAAAGCTGGCGAAGAACTCTGGACTAGATGGTACGGAGGAACCAGGATTCATCTTTGGATTATATGAAATTCTGAGAGGTTTCAAGATAAAGAGATGACTAACTCAAAGGTTATCAGTCTGCAGCTAGTGGTGTCTCCTTTACAGAGTTAATTATTGTGACAGAGCAAAGAGAACATGCATCGGTAAGAATGAATGATTTATTTATTTATTTATTTATTTATTTAGGTTTTTTGAGACAGGGTTTCTCTGTTGTAGCCCTGGCTGTCCTGGAACTCACTCTGTAGACCAGGCTGGCCTTGAAGTCAGAAATCTGCCTGCCTCTGCCTCTCAAGTGCTGGGATTAAAGGCGTGTGCCACCGCTGCCCGGCTAAGGATGATTTATTTTAAGCTGAGGCTCTCAAGGCCCACCTTCGATGTCACATTGCTAGGTCTGTTGAAGATACTCGTTGGAATCCCATCCAGTTCAGGGCATATGATGGCCATGGGAATGATCATGGTGATGACAATATCCTAAAACTCCTGGTATATCTGGAAGAACTATGAAGGATGAGTTGACAGCCCATGCTTGTGGGGAGTCCCCTGGGCTGCCTGAGGACCCTGCCATGCTGTCATTTCCTAAGACGTGGGCATCCAGCTCAATGTGGGCCGTGCATCTGTTCCTGCCTCACACCTGATGCCCAATAGCTTTGCTCATACCAGAATGGCCGTTTAGCATGCAAGGAGAGTAGAACAGTTCATTGTAACACTTTTCACTTAACTGCTTTCCCTTATGTTAGAGATATAGTTTATACCTGATAACATGACTTAAGTGTCTAGATTTAGGCACTCACACAACGCACACAGTCTTCGGTAGGGTTGGACAGCCTCTTATTTTGGAAGAAAGGGGAATATCTCGTCTTCTGATAAAGCAAAATTTAGCAAATAAATTTCCAGGCACTGTGTGTGTGTGTGTGTGTGTGTGTGTGTGTGTGTGTG
>JADRCD010195597.1:16987-36548 GCA_019843815.1 Montemys delectorum | reverse complement strand
GTGTAATGTGAAGGTGTGTAGTTCACGGTGTAATGTGAAGGTGTGTAGTTCACGGTGTAATGTGAAGGTGTGTAGTTCCCGGTGTAATGTGAAGGTGTGTAGTTCCCGGTGTAATGTGAAGGTGTGTAGTTCCCGGTGTAATGTGAAGGTGTGTAGTTCACAATGTAATGTGAAGGTGTGTAGTTCACAGTGTAATGTGAAGTGCTTACAGTCTGTCTCCATTTAATATTGGCTATAGGTTGTATATCCTTTATTATTTTGAGATGTGTTCCATATGTTCCTAACAGGTCCAGGACTTTTATCAGGAAGGCATATTTAGTGCTGTCAAATGCCTCTTTGATATCAACTGGTTGTGTGGTTTCTATCAAGTTTATTTATTTGATGTACATTTATTGATCTACATGTATTGAGCAAAGCTTGCCTTTCCAGGATAAAGCCCACTTGATAAGGATGTGTCTTCTTGAGATGCTCCTGAAGTTGTTTTGCAAGTATTTTGTCAAGATTTTTTTTGTCTACATTCATCCACACAATTTTCGGTCTGTAATTTTCTTTTTCTGTTGCGTCATGATCTGGTTCTGTCATTAGGATAATACTGACTTCCTGGAATGTGTTTGAAAGTGTTATTTGACTTTGTGTTTTGTGGAACAAGCTAAGAATCACTGTGCGATCTTTCTTGGAGTTTGATGGAGTTCTAGTGTAAGTCTGGTCCTGGACGTTTGAGTAAAGACTTGACTTTTCTTTCCCTTCTCTCTCTCTTTCTTTTTTGAGACAGGGTTTCTCTGTGTAGCCCAGGCTGTAGACCAGGCTGGCCTTGTACTCACAGAGATCTACCTACCTGGGATCAAAGGTGTGTGCCATCACCACCCCATTAGAGTTTTGGTTTTTGTTTTGTTTTGTTTCGTTTTGTTTTTTTAATTTTGGAGGCAGAGTTTCGCTATGCAGCCCTGGCCATCCTGGGTCTTGCTGAGTAGACAAGGCTGGAATCAAACTCACAGAGACTTGCCTGCCTTGGATGAAAGGTGTGGGTCTGCCAAGGCTCCAAGGAGGCGTGTGACGTTCTGTCTCATGGTTTGAGATGCATCTGTTAAAGTATTGAGAGCTTCTGGCTGTAATTTTGGTAGATGTTATGCATTTAGAAATTCTTCCATTTTTGTCTTCCAGAACTTTGAAGGTTTACGGATTACTCTGTAGTACGGCTCTGTAACTCGCTGGACTCTGTGTGATGGCACCCTTCTCTTTACGGATTACTCTGTAGTACGGCTCTGTAACTCGCTGGACTCTGTGTGATGGCACCCTTCTCTTTACGGATTACTCTGTAGTACGGCTCTGTAACTCGCTGGACTCTGTGATGGCACCCTTCTCTTTACGGATTATTCCGTAGTACGGCTCTGTAACTCGCTGGACTCTGTGTGATGGCACCCTTCTCTTTACAGATTACTCTCTAGTACGGCTCTGTAACTCGCTGGACTCTGTGTGATGGCACCCTTCTCTTTACGGATTATTCTGTAGTACGGCTCTGTAACTCGCTGGACTCTGTGTGATGGCACCCTTCTCTTTACGGATTACTCTCTAGTACGGCTCTGTAACTCGCTGGACTCTGTGTGATGGCACCCTTCTCTTTACGGATTACTCTGTAGTACGGCTCTGTAACTCGCTGGACTCTGTGTGATGGCACCCTTCTCTTTACGGATTACTCTGTAGTATGGCTCTGTAACTCGCTGGACTCTGTGTGATGGCACCCTTCTCTTTACGGATTACTCTCTAGTACGGCTCTGTAACTCGCTGGACTCTGTGTGATGGCACCCTTCTCTTTACGGATTACTCTGTAGTACGGCTCTGTAACTTGCTGGACTCTGTGTGATGGCACCCTTCTCTTTTATCTGAGTCTAATTCTTCTCTTCTCCTTTTGTCAGATTGGCTGGAGGTTTGTCAGCCTTACCAAAAACCATTGTGATACTCAAGAATCTTTGTCTCCTAAAAACTAGTTCTTCCTAGAGTTGCTATAACAGGGCCTGAGACCTTAGTGCAATAGATGCTAGATCCACCATTCTGACCTTAGAACCCAACTTGTGGTCCCTAACATCTGCCAAAAACGGGAACCAAGACTTAATCAATCAAAGGCCTAGTCTGTGGTTCCAGGATCTGGGGAAGCCCCGGTGGTGGTCTGAGTGAGAATGGCCCCCATAGGCTCATATATTTGAATGTTTGATCACCAGGGAGTAGTACTATTTGGAAGGATTAGAAGGTGTGGCCTTGTTGGAGGAAGTGTGTCACTGGGGATGAGCTTTGGGGTTTCAAAAGCCCAAGCCACACCCTGTCTCTCTATCTCTGACTGTGTCCCTCCCTCCCTGTTGACTGGATTTGGATGTAGAACTCTCATGGTACTTATGCACGCTACCGTGCTTCCAACCATAATGGACTAAACATCTGAGACTGTCAGCAAGCCCCAAATAAATGCTTTTTTTTTTTTTTTTATGAGTTGCCATGGTCGTGGTGTCTCTTCACAGCAACAGAACAGTAAGACAGTCCCTAAATGTACTAGCTTTAGCTTTTGTAGTTCCATCTTTCACTGACTGTTCTGGCTAAATGAATGTGTGCCAACCAGGATGAGTTTTCTGTGCATAAAAGGCATACATAGTAAGGCTCAGGGCTGTATGATGTGGGCAAGTTCCCCATGTAGCTCATGGCCAGCAATACGGACTTTTAATTTGACTTTAAGATTGTCCGTGTGGGCTGGAGAGATGGCTCAGCGGTTAAGAGCACTGACTACTCTTTCAAAGGTCCTGAGTTCAAATCCCAGCAACCACATGGTGGCTCACAACCATCTGTAATGGGATCTGATACCGTCTTCCAAAGGCATGTCTGAAGACAGCTACAGTGTACTTAAATATAATAATAAATAACTCTTTGGACTAGAGAGAGCGGGGCTGGAATGAGTGATGCCAGAGTGAGCAGAGGTCCTGAGTTCAATTCCCAGCAACCACATGAAGACTCACAACCATCTGTACAGCTACAGTGTACTCATATATATGTAAAATAAATTACTCTTTAAAGAAAAAAAAAGAAGACCACCTTTTTTCTTCCCTGCCAGGAGAGTGTGTTGATTGCAAGAGACCTCCCTCCATCCTCTAGCACACATGAGCCCCCTCTGGAACTTCCCAAGGAATCTGGCACTCTATTCCAGTGACAAGTCAGCTTTCTGTGATCCCCACCTGGTTCCATGCTGAGGTGTGCCAGGTGACTCATAGATCAGTAATGTCACAGCTGAGGGTGGCTTGCATTGTACCTGGAACCAACAGAAAGGCTAAGCTAACCACCATCATGCCATGGAGTACTGCCTGCTAACTGTCCTCCACACTGTCCTCCACAGCAGGTGCCCGGGCTAGCTGCACTGAGTGACAGAAAACCCTGACTATCTCACCTGTGTCTTTCAGGGTAGATATTTGCAGAATGATCGACTGAATTCTCACAAGGCACTTCAAAAAAAAAAAAAAAAAGATTGTCCATGCATTCCTCTGGTGGAATTACCTCACAACACTGCCACCGGACAGGTCATGTGACAGTGTCTGGAGACACTTGGTTATTGCTACAACAAGGGAGTACCATAGACACCTGATAAAGCCTGTTGCAGTAAACTTCCAACCTCAGTAAGCCTGTGCATAGCCCGCACAACTCAGCTGTTATATTTATAAGCTGCATGCCTAGATTGGGCAGATCTATCTCTACACTAAGCTATTCCTCAGCTGTGAGATCCCTTGCTACTTGTGGCTTCTCCAGGCCATGTGGTTCTGCTCCATCTTCCTTCCACCTCTTCTTCCTCTGTCCTTCTTCATTGTCCCGTACCTTTCCTCCACACTCTGAGACCTGCAGCCCCACCTTTCCCTTCCACTGCCCAATTACAGGCTCCAGCCTTTATTTGACTAGTCAGAATGGGGAGAAGTTCAGTGAGATCACCTGAGTATGTGATCTACTTCTCATGGGGGCAACCTCTCTTGAGGAGGCAGAATTAACATCAGAATACAAACAGCACCAGGGCAACCCACAACAAAAGCCAAATGCTGTTAGCTATCCTATTAAATAAGGACAGCTTTCCTTGTGCAGAAAAACTGTCACTCAGATGACTGCTTGGAAGTCATGCTTATAAGGGTTCTAGTTCCAGTTCCATCCTCTTGCTGCAATAAAACACTGAACAAAAATAACTTAGGGGAGGGAAAGGGTTTATTTGGCTCACACTCCAGGTCACAGTCCTAAAGGGAAGTCAGTGCGGGAACTTGAAGCAGGAACCCTGGAAGAATGCTGCTTGCTGGCTTGCTCTCAGGTCATTCTAAGCTAGCTTTCTTATACATCCAGGGCCACCTGTCCATGAAATGGCATCATCTACAGAGGACTTTGCCCTGTACATCAATTAACAATAAAGATAGTCGCCCACAGATGTGGCCAAAGGCCAAGTCGGTCTACTCGATCCCTCATGCCAGGCTCTCTTTCACAGATGACTCTAGGTTGTGTCGTTGATTTAAGCTAACTAGGTCAGAAACCTATTTCGGGGGTTGGGGAGCAGTGAGGAAGATAGAAGAATGGGGGATGGCAAGATGGCTCAGAGGAAAGCACCTCACCAAGCACAAAAGACCTGAGTTAAACCTCAGAATGCACATGGCGGAAAGACAGAGCCAGTCCCCTCAGTCTGTCCTCTGATCCCCATATACATGCAGCACACATAAAATAATAAGTAACTACTTTTTTAAAAATGAAAAGGATGACAGGAGCCTGATATAGCTGTCTCCTGAGAGGCTCTGCCAGTGCCTAACTAATACAGAAGTAGAGGCTCACAGCCACCCATTGGACTGAGCACAGGGTCCCCAATGAAGAAGCTAGAGAAAGGACTCAAGGAGCTGAAGGGTTTGCAGCCCCTTAAGACAAGGAACAATATGAACTAACTAGTACCCTCAGAGCTCCCAGGGACTAAACCAACAACCAAAGAATACACATGGTGGGACTCATGGCTGCAGCAGCATGTGTGTAGCAGAGGATAGCCAAGTCGGTCATCAGTGGGAGGAGAGGACCTTGGCCCTGTGAAGGTTCTATGCCCCAGTGTAGGGGAATGCCAGGGCCAGGAAGCAGGAGGGGGTGGGGTGGTAAGCAGGGGGACGGGGGAGGGAACAGGGGATTGTTTTAGTTTTAGTTTCTTTTCTTTTCTTTTCTTTTTTCTTTTTTTGGAGGGGAGCCTGGGAAAGGAGATATTGTAAATAAAGAAAACATGTAATAAAAAAATAGAAAATAAAATAAAATGAAATAATACATCAAAAAAAAAAAGAAAGAAAAGAAAAGAAAACACATAAACAAACTGGGGCCAGAGGTAAGAGCCACATAACTCTCCACATGTGAAACACAAAACTGCAGATACTCTTCACACTACACACAACTGTCAAGCTTCAACACTTCAATCTCAAAGCCAAGCTTCTTTTCCCATCACATTTATAAGTCTGAGACACAAACTTACACCTTGTAGGATTTTTCTAGCCTCGGTATTTGAAATGTTTTCCCAAAAAATAACGTGATAAATTAGTCAATGGCACTTGGTCATGGAATCATCCAGACAACTGATATAGACACACAATGAATCCCTAGTTGGGCTCATGACAATAACCTGAGGAGAATTGGTATTTGAAAAAAGATTTACACAACTATAATGTGGAAATAGCCATCTGCATCTGTCAGGGTTCTCTGATGAATAGAACTAATAGAATAGATACCTGTATAAGTATACATAGGAAAGTGTATGTATGTATGTATGTATGTATGTATGTATGTATGTATGTATGTGATTTATTAGAGTGGTTTAGAGGCTGTGGTCCAGTTAGTCCAGCAATCCCTATCTCCCACCAGCTAGTCCAAGAATGCCTCAGCTGCTCTTCAGTATACATCATATCCTGAAGAAATAGCTCTAACACCAGTGAGGGAATGGACTTGTCAGCAAAAGCAAGCAGGTGACAAGAAGCTTCCTGCTTCCATGTCCTGATGTAGGCTGCAACCAGAAGGTGTGGACCAGATGTAAGATGGATTTCCCACTTCAAAATGTTGGGATTTACAGTAGGTCTTCCCATTTCAAATAATTCAATCAAGGAAAATCCCTCATAAGCATACCCAGACCCTTTGGTTTTAGTTAATTCCAGCTCTAGTCAAGTGGACAACCAAGAACAGCTATCACAACATGTTAAAGCATGTTGCATGTAGTTCTTGCTACCCCTGCTTTAAGCTCCAGGTGGACCATGCTACTAGACCCACGCGGATTTTCTCTGATCTGCAGACGAAAGACACACACACACACACACACACACACACACACACACCACCTCATTTTTCAATCGGTTTTAGTGGCTCAATTGTTGGACAATTCTAATCTCATGCAGCTAGCATGCCCCTCCCAATACTCTTAGCTCAGCACCCTAAATCTGCCCTCAACTCTAGTTGCTCAGTTACCTTCTCCTTGTTCAGCAACCCAAAACCACCCTTCGAGTAGTTCCATTTCTAATCTCCCACCTGGGGAAGCAGCCTATGGCCATTCCGCCCAAGATCTCGCATGGCTGCTTACCTTTTCTCCCTTTGAAGCATTGCAAAACCTTCCTTTCTCTTCCTGCATATCTTAGCCTCCTGTGGGGACCCAGGAGTCCTTTTTCTTTCCTTCTGCCTAGCAATTGACCCCTGGCATCTTCATTGATCTATCAAGAATCAACTGGGGAACAGGACCTTAGTATCAGGCCCACTCCCTACAAAACTATCTTAAAGTAAGTTTATTATTATTGTGTGCATGCACATTTTTAAAAATATGTATCAAACTGAGGACTTACAGTCTCAAGTAAAAAACTGACTTAAAGCATGCATAAACCACACTCATAATCTCATCTTTCAGGAGCCCAGGCAGTAGAACTGCAATGAATGTGAAGCTAGATTGGACTACACAGTGAGTTCCAGGCCAGCCTGGGCTACAGTGTCTGTATCAAAGAAAACTTGGCTTACTGTACATTTGAGTTAATACATTTCTCTTTAGACCAAAAAGACATGTTATTTCCATCTGAAACTTGTACACGGAGAAAGAATGTTTCTGTGTGGACAGTATCTCAAGAAAAGACACAGTGCGTAGTGTGGACATTTGTACAGGTAGATATTGGTTTCCATTTATCTGAATGGCTTTTGGAACTACTTTTTGAATAGCCACTTTGAAAACAAAATTCAATTCAATCAATTCATTCAATATGTACTGAGGGTTTATAATACATTAGACACTGCAGTAAGTACTGTGGACCTAGGGGCAGTTTCCCACTTCAGGAACTCCTGATACAATGGAGGAAACATAGATCCCAAAAAAGGAGAGCCAAGGGTGCTCCAGAGTGTGTGAGGAATTCCCAGTGAAGTGGCAAGCTGTTCTTCACTGTGTGCATGTGTATGCGTGTGCATGTGTGACTGTGTTTGCAGGCACACATGAGTGGGTATGAAGACATGAAATAGAAGACAGGAGTCTTCCTTGATTGCTCTCCACTTTACTGAGGTGCAGAATCTTACTCAATTTGCAGCTTGCTGATTTGACTAATCTAGCTAGCCAGCTTGCCCCAATACCCATGTCTGCCTTTCAAATATTGGGGTTAAGGATGGTTCCCACATCTAGGGTTTTACCTAGGTTCTGAGGATCTCAACTTTGATCTTTATTATGAAAGTGGGGTTTTTTTTCCTCCTGTCCTCAAGCTCCCAGAATGTAACACCACCACCACCACCACCACCACCACCACCACCCCGTAGCTTCTGTTCTGCCGACAGAGCCAGCTCATCTGGGTGGAGTTTCCTGAGACAAAGAGAGCTCCTTTATCCTGCAGGTTCTCTGCCTCTTCTGAAGTTCCTGCTAGGAGCCAACACCTGCTGAGTTGCTGAGCGCTCCTGTCTGACAAGCTTTCACTACGGACAAGATGGACAAGATGCTAATGACTCGACGAATTCCTGGCATTGAGAGGGGATGACTTTATCTCTTATAAAAGGCTGATTTTCCTAAGTAAACTTGGACCTTGATCAGAATGTATTGACTTAGTCTCATTATTTCTTTTGCCATCCGATTTCCCCTAATTTTCCCAGGCCCCTGCCTTTCTTTCAGAAACCCAGTTTGTGTAGCTGCTGGTGGCTACACTAGAATAACCACTGAGGCTTATATATTAATTGTTCCCTTATTATAAGTTCTGCCACTTGGCTATCTCTGTTCAGCTCCCAGGCTTCTATTCTCCATGTTCCCTGGCAAATCCTCCCCACCTGGCTGTGTACCAGAATCCTGCCTCCTACTGGATCTTCCACATTCTATTTCCCACTTCAGCTATAGGTCAATCAGCTTTATTTGACAGCTTCCTTTTACACCTCACACTTATATAGAAAGTGCTTTCTCCAGTGAAGCTCCCCCCTAAACCACAGGATGATTTTAAGCAAACCATCATCAAAAGATTGATTATAAAAATCCATAGATAGCCAGGCAGTGGTGGCATACACTTTTAATCCTAGCACTTAGGAGGCAGAAGCAAGAGGATCTCTGTGAGTTCAAGGCCAGCTTGGTCATCAGAGTGAGTTCTGGGATAGTTAGGTGTATACAGAGAAACCTTGTCTCAACAGAAAACAAAAACAGAAACCCAAGCAAATAAACAAGACCCCCAAATAAAATAAAAATTAATAAATAAAAATTATATTAACAATGTGGGTAATAGGACTGAAGAGAAGGCTCAGTGGTTAAGAGCATTTGCTGCTCTTGCAGAGTACCTGAGTCCAGTTCCCATCACCCACATGGCCCTTCACAACTGCCTATAACTCTAGTTGCAGGAAGCTGATGTCCTCTTTTGGCTTCTGTGGGTCAGTCATGCATGTGGTGCACACACATATGTACAGGCAAAATAGGCACATGCGGTTTTTTTAAAAAGCGCAACTGTAATAAATATGCAAAACTCATCTTGTTCCAGTCATAGCTTATTTGTTCTTTTAAAAATTTATATCTATTTTTATTATATAAATGTTTTGCCTGCATGTATGTCTGTTCAGCACACGCTTGCCTGGTCTCTGTGGAGGTCAGAAGAGGGCATCAGAATCCCTGGAACAGGAGTTACTGGGAGCTGTGACCTGCTGTGTGGGTCCTTGAACTTTGAGTCCTCTGCAAAAACCCCCACTGCTCTTAACCTATGCAGCCACCTTTCCAGTCCCATCTTATCTGCTCTTGAAGCTCCTTTCAGCTATCATATGCTACAATACACTACCTAACTGCATGACGTGCATGCATTCACCCCAGGGCCACGTTCAGAGACTTCAAGCTGCTAGCTTCAAAGTGGCCACAATGGGAGCATTTGTGTCACAAAAGTTGGCAAATACTAGTCTAGTGGTTTGAATATGTTTGGCCCAGAGAGTGGCACTATTTGGAGGTGTGGCCTTGGAGTGGGTGTGTCACTGTGGGCGTGGGCTTAAGACCCTTATCCTACCTGCCTGGAAGTCAGTATTCTGCTAGCCTTCAAATGAAGATGTAGAACTCTGAGGCTCTGCACCATACCTGCCTGGGTGCTACCATGCTCTTGCCTTGATGATACTGGACTGAACCTCTGAACCTGTAAGCCAGCCCCAGTTAAATGTCATCCTTATATGAGTTGCCTTGGTGTCTGGTTGTGGTGTCTGTTCACAGCAGGAAAATCCTAACTGAGACAATGACAAATGGGACTTTTCCCTTCTAGAAAGACAGTTACTGTGCTGACACGATGCACAAGCCCAGCTCCCACGCCAACCTTAATTACCAGGCTGGCAATGATGAGTGCTTCAAGCTGTTTGCATTGACATTTCATCTGCAGCCATGTACTCTGGATGCCAGGCCATTCTGCTAATAACTACATTAGGTATTACAGACAAATAAAAAGCACTTACGATGTTATAGAAAATTAACGTCTATATGTCCCGGAACTCACTCTGTAAACCAGGCTTGCCTCAGATTCAAGATCCAATCTGCTTCCTGAATGCTTGGATTAAAGGTATGTACCATTATCCCCCAGTGCCGCAGACTGGGTTCCTGGCGGGGACCCCAATTTCCAGGGGATGAGAGTTCTGGTCAGGTGGGCAATTAAGTCGGCGGATGGCAAACAGACTAGACACAAGGGTGTGTGAATCTGAGAATGTATTTCTTAGAAATGGCATCAGCCTTTTACAGTCATTGCAAAAGAGAAATTAAGGTACATCTGAGGCCACCTGAAACACACTGAGTCTAAAGCAGCAGCCATCTCCTCTGGATAGGCGCTGCATCCCCTAGGCCCAAGCCCTCTGGGCCCTGGGGACTGTGGACTAAGTTCTAGTTCATCTAAGTTCCAGTGCAAGTCCCCGTCTGTAAGGAACATGTAAGGCCAGAAGGCCAGGTAGACATTAGAAGCATACTCAGAGTAGAAGGAAGATGTGTACAGTGAATAGATAAGAGTGAAGCTCCCCTGGAATCCCCCATGACGTAACCAAGAGATAAGCAGACGCGACCGAATGACACTGACAAGGCTTAGACAGGGTATAAAAACCCAAAGCTCCAAGACCCCAGGGCATTTGACATGACTTGCCTCTAGAATCCATGTCGGACGCCTCATCGCTCAAATGAACTGGACCCGAACCAGCACATTCATACTCAGCATCTGCTGCACCAGACTAAGCATTCATTACCACCTACGGCTGATTGAGCATCCGTATGCCCAGAGAATTGGCATACGCCAGCGGATCAAGAAAGTGATACTGACGAAGGAGCCGAGACACGTCCGAGCCCGAACCAAGGAGGAAGACTCCCTCCGAACGCGCCGTCAGGTCGTATACCCATGATGACCCTTAGCAAGCATTTGTAGGGCATGAACCTAGCGTCTTGCCAGGTTCAAGCCATAGTGATAGTGTTTGACCCTATGATATTTGCAATCATAGCTGTAGTCTTT
Source organism: Montemys delectorum (assembly GCA_019843815.1). Classification (NCBI taxonomy): domain Eukaryota; kingdom Metazoa; phylum Chordata; class Mammalia; order Rodentia; family Muridae; genus Montemys; species Montemys delectorum. The sequence continues at coordinate 25,593 of JADRCD010195597.1, read as the reverse complement.
GGATTGACTTGTTTCCTGTGGTGTTGTATTTGTTCTGTTGAATATACGCATAAAACCAACCAAATGCCTCTGTCATCTGTTACAACTGGCTCCCCAGGCGAAGGCCTGGCAAGTGCTCGCGACACCGTCCAAGAGAGGTTCCAAATCCAAGAGAGTGCACAAGTCCAAGAGAGAGCACAAAGTGAGAAACAGGCTTATATGGTATACAGGGAACAAGGCAAATGACAAGAGTCACGTAGGTGGGCGGGGGTTACAGCAAGGGGCACAAGACTGAAGTCACGTAGGCAAGTGACCGCTACACAAGATCGGTAGGTAGGTAGCCAGATGTGAAGCAGGAGGAAGGGTGGTGGTGCCCTCCCCACTGGAGCTAATTTGGTATTCCTATGCTAATTCCCTGATTCTGCTGGAGGCAAGGACTAGGATAGTCCGATCTGGCATTTCCTGTTAATTCTCTGGGTCTCGCTGGAGGGAAGCACCTGGAAGTTCCGACCTAACAGTTTTAGTTAATGTCCTTTAGTTTCTAGTATGTAAAATAGTTCTGACTATTGTAGGGCTGCCCTAAGGAATGAGGAATGAGGAATGAGCCTGACCTCTGTTGTAACTCTGAGGACAAAACTTGTCTGACAGGCAGATTCTTTGAGAGAAATTCCAAGCTAAGGACATCTTGGAATTGAATTAGGATATATTGGAGACATCGTGCTGGCCAGAAAAAAGCCCAATCTTAGCCATTAACAAATCATTTCTTGGGGTACCTTTATGCCTAAATATGAGGGCATGTTGACGATTGGAAAGAGTGATCTGGAACACGTCTATGTTAGGAGATGCCAGCGACTATCTTGTATACTCAGGAGTCACAGGCTCCCTTTTGGGTCCTTATTGCCTCTTGCCCTTGATCAGGTTTTTACGCCCAATACTGCAGATGTGACTGGCATAGACGAGTGTGCATGGCACCCCAGCTTAGCTAATTAAATTTTAATAGGGTTTTTGCTTCAATATTAGGAATGGTTATATTAGCATTTCAAGGAAACAAAAATAAATGATCCATACGACAGAAGCAGATTCGACTGACTTGCTTCATGATAACCGTGTCTTACTATGGGAAATGAACTTGTATTTTTGGACTTTAATTTCCTTATTGAACAATTGGGAATTGGACCAACAATCCCCTTCTGACCTCTATGAACAGACTGCCTGTTTTAAGACAGACCCCAGCACTTTGGTTTGAGTGTCCTCTGCTCTTTCAAGGCCGCTTACCCCTTTTGTCTCCTAAATTCTGTTCCACCACTTGAAACTCGTGATATGTCAGCATACACAAAAACATTCCAGTGACATTGATCTACAGGAAAAACTTACGTGATTGATGCTATTAGTCTTTAGCAAGGGGAGCATCTCTGGGAATGGAGGCTGCTGGGTAATCCCAGCACTGGGAGGAGAAGCCCAAAGAATTAAACCTGTGAGGCCACTGTGTGCTACCTCAATGAGATGGAGATCATTTTCGCTACATAGTAAGACATTATAGGGAACAAAATGTGGATCAGACAAGAGGCTGTTGCCAGTGACCCATGCCGGCCCAGGAGGTGCGGTAACCTGAGTTCAGTATCACAAATGACAGACAGCAGGAATGAATAACACAAGGCTCAGCCCATCCTCATTCATCATCTGTTTCCTTTCATGGTCCTGTAGTGTACTTCATCTGTCAATAAATGGATATCACACTCAAGGGAGCTTCTTACAGTGGGAGCTTGTTTTATATTTTCTTTAAAAATACTTTGTCAAGTCTGACATGGTGATGCACATCTTTAGTCCCAAAACTCAGGAGGCAGATGAAGGTGGATCTACATGGCTTCGAGGCCAGCCTGGACTACAGAGTGAGTTCCAGGACAGCCAGGACTACACAGAGGAAAGCCTGTCTTGAAAAACCAAAACCAAAACAAAAACAAAAACAAAAAAACCCAAACCTGGTTTTGGTATTTGAACTCTGGCTCTTTAACGGCTCTACGTAGCCTGGCTAGGTAACTTACGATTCCTGTTCACTGAGGCATTTGGATACTCAGAGGAGTACCTGTGATATAGAGTGACCATCTCACATTATATCACATAGCACAGTCTTTCTGTTTCATTTATCTTGAGATAGTACCTGTCTCTGTCATCCAGAGTGGACTGGAGAACACCAGATAGTCTAGGCTGGTACAGAGACTGCCGTTCTTCAACCTCAATCTCCTGAGTGCTGGGATGTATGTTTGTGAACCATTCTGCCCAGCAGATTATTAATTTTAGAAACCAGTGATACTGATGCTTTAGACAGGGCATGTTCTAGATGCATTGCAATTTTAATAGCTCATTTATGCTATTTACCCCTAGTGCTAACTGTCTGTGCCGTAAGCAACATGCCTGCATGCTCTAACACCACTGCGCTTCAGTTGACCGCTGCATCGCTTTCTTGAGCACTTTAGTTTTTATTTTTAAAAAGATTTATTTTATTTTTATCTGTATGTGTATGTGAGGGGATGCATAGATGAGGACAGACGTCAGTAGAAGCCAAAGGCCTTCGTCTTTCGGGAGCTGGAGTTACAGATGGTTGTGAGCCATCCAATCTTGTGCTGGGAATGCAACTCGAGTTCCCGGTTCAGTGAGTGCTATTAACTGCACAGCTGTCTCTCCTGCAGTTTATAAACAATCACTCAGAACCTCTGAGTCAAATTCTGCATCAGGGGCCATGTCCCTGGGCAAGTCCCAGCTAAGACTTGTCCAGCTCATTTAAAATTAAGTTTCTGTTCACTCTCAGAACTATTGTGATTTGGATGCTAAGTTACCTTTTGTCACATCTATTGCCTTCATTAACACATGAGGAAACACATACAGAAAGCAAGCAGATCTGCTCACGTCTACACAACAAGGCATCAACTGTGGTCCGGCAGTCATGGATATCTCTGCACGGGGACTGCTTCCAAAACCAGCAGAACAACAGGGCACATGGGATGCTCAGCACAGGATGATTATCAACTGAGAATCTGGTTTAAGTATAATATTTGTGTGGCTGTCTGCTCATCATTATAGGGTAACTTTAAGGGTTTCTCAATATCCCCACTCTACCTAAGCCAGCTGGGGGGTGAAAAATTCCAACTTACGGCAAAAACCAAGTGCTATCAAAACTGAAATTGCATACAGCAAACTCACTAGAGGTAAAACTGATCTGTGTGCAAAGACACACCCAGAAAGCTGTAAGACCACAATCTCTGTGTAGGAACCAGTGGGTGAAGCTCTGGGGTCCTGACTTGGAACATGCTCACAGTTCCTTCCTTCCCTGCTGACCCCACCCTACACAGGGGACAGACAGGTGCAGATGGGGCCCCAACACCAAGCAGGAGATGGAAGGATGCCCCTCCTGTGAGCCTGCCTTCTGAGGCTCTCTGCTTATCCTCTTGGCAATTGGGAAGTAGAAGGTCAGTACGAAAAAAGAGGCTCTGACAAAAACCTCGAGTCTGTGGAAATGTAGGGCTGACAATACTGATATGGGTGAACAGTGTCTAAAATGAAAATACTTATGTAGTGGAAATAATAGGATAACCTAGTAAGGAAGGCTTGAGGCCTAGGATGGACCTTTCTGGGTTCTTCCCACAGTCTACAGGCTTGGGTTCAGATACCACTATACATCTAATGAATATGGATCATCCAGGCAGAGATGTCTGAGAATGGCTGTCATCTTTAAAACATGTTTTATTACAATTATTTTGTGTCCATGTATACACAAATATGTCAAGTTGTATGGGCAGAGAGGTCAGGGAACAACTTGCTGGAGTTGGTTCTTTTTTTCCACGTGGTAGGAATCTCTGTCTTCTGTCAAGCTTCATGGTAAGTGCTTGTGGAGCCATATCACAAATCAGCTCAGTCTCTTACTCATACGAAGTGACAAGCATTACGTGAAGTAGACATAAGATTTCCTGTAATGGAGACAACCAACTGCTTCCCACATTTAGAAAGAAATTATGAGGATGGAACAAGCCAGTCAGTCATCTGTTTGATATTCTGCTGAAAAAGTCCCACTGCCCACTAAAGAGGACCAGCCTGTTGCTGCTCCACCTTAGGGTAAACCTGTCATTTGTGTTGCAGGCATCTCCATTCTCAGGAGGGTTCAGGTTTTCTCCATCTACGAAGCCAACGAGCAACAAAATGGTTATTTACCTGATGTACAGATATTTTATGAAATACTAATATAGATGACAGGGCTGAAGACATGCAGACGGAGCAGCATCTATGACAATCTGATGGTGGGAGTTGTAGTCTAAGGCCCTAGTGAATGCCTGGAACTGAAGATAGAACCCTACTTTAGGCAAGATATTTTTTTTGCTACATAAATATGTATATGGCTATTATAGCTTTTAATGGGCAAAATAGGCACAATAACATAAAATCCAAATGGCAAAATCTTCAACTTTAAACATGAGGTTTATAATTGCTGTACCTAGCTGTATTGAGCCTTTATGAATATATAATGCCTTGTCTCTCGTAGCCTTAATTGCGTGGGTTAGACACTTGCAAAGAAGTGGCATTACGATAGGACACTTCAAGCAAGGACCACAGTTTGACAGCTTCTTCCTCCAAAAGGAGTGAAAGCTCAGGCCCATCTGCACCTCAGGCACTGGGAGGCTTGGGACAAACGCTGCTCCAGAGCCTTCAGAACAAGGGCCACTGCTGACCTTTTGAATCTGATCTAACACTTCCAGGACAAGTAGGTAGAGAATAGAGCTCTGGTTCAGACATTCTTCCAAGAACAAAGTAAGGTGCCATTTCATTTGGTGGCTGAGTCCCCTCACTCCTTTATCGTGTCTGTGTAAGCTCCTCCTCTATTCCCTATGTTTACAGAATGTACTGGGACTTATTTGTTCTGTTGTTACAAAAATTCATATAACTGTAGAGAGAATCTCTTGTGTACGGTATGGAAGCACTGCCTGTCAATAAAAAAAGCTGTTGACTTGTTAGGTTAGGCAGGAAAGAGGAGATGGGAGTTCCAGAAGGGAGAGAGAATTCTGGGATAGTCAGGCATGGGAAGAGATTCACCCTGAGTGTTGATGGCTAAGGTTGCATGAACCTGAGGAGAGGAAACTAGTCACATGGTATGACTTAGAGTACAATAAATGGGTTATCTGAGTTATAAACTGGCAAAAACAAGCTGCAGCTTTTAGCCTAGGCATTTATTCTTAAATAATTCAGTCTCAGAGTCATTATTTCAGGATTCTGGGACACATGGAAAAGCCCATGGTTAAAAATGGCACCCAAAGAAGGGCTCTTAGAATCCAAGCCTGGAGCCTGAGGAAAAAAAAATCCCAGGTGAAAGGCAGGAAAGAAGCTCTTCCCAGAGCAGTTTCCAAGATGGGCGAGACCTAAATCACTTTAAGAGAGATCAAAAGGAGGCCCGTGAGCTGAGCCAGCTCGTGGGTGCTGGAGCTGCCTCTTGGTCTCTCTTTCCCTAGAGCCTGCAGGCACAGTAGCTATCACTTCTCCCAAGCATGGCATGGTCCAGAGGAAGGTCAGAAAGTACACTAGAGAGAGCTAGACAGCACAACTTGGGTCCATGTGAAAAAGGCCTACAATTGTCCATAGAAAGGGACAGATCCAAAGGGGGTGGAACCAGTAGCCAGCAGCTTGTTAGACGGAGCTACGAGGATGGAGTTAGCCGCCACAGACAGGTGCTGGCTTGAGAAACTTGCAGGTTTCCCTAGAGATGAAGTGGGACTGAAACAGTCTAACACTTCTGAACTGGTAAAATATTAAATTTAAAAACAGTATAAGAGAAGAGAAACTGGGTATGAATAATCATAGAAAAAAATAAATAGTTTAAATTGGTAAAATAAAGTCCTTAGAGAATTAAATAAATTTAAGGAAATAATCCTGTGTTAAGTTGAGGGGCACAGTGACACAGAGCTTTCGGATTCTGTATAACACCAAGGTCTAAGGAAAGAAACGAAGGTGAGAGAATTAAAGGCCTAATGGGAACTGACACATTACCAATTATGATTACTGTCACACTGCCAATCCTCATTTTAATCCTGATAGCCAAGATGGCTTCTTCTGCCTTCTCAAAGAAGATGACTTTAGAGACAAGAAAAGGAGAAAAATGAAAACTGGAGACAAGCCTTAAAAGAAAATTAGAGAATTTTCTAAATCAAAACGAGGATGATATTAAGATGCTAGAGATACAAGAAAGGGAGAAAAATTAAAAGTGGAGACAAAGCTGTGAAGAAAAATTAGAAAAAGTTTACAAATAAGAATGAAGAAGATACTAAGATGATAGAGATTTAAAAAGAAAAAAGAAAAAAGATGAAAATTGGAGAGAAGTCTTAGAAGAAAAGTAGAGAATGAATATATATATATATATATATATATATATATATATATATATATATATATAAAATTGAGGAAGATACTAAGAGACAAAGGAGAAGAGGCCAGAGCCTATGCACCACCCTTGGAAAAGGCAGTCTGTAGCTGTTAAAAAAAAAAAAACACAAAACAAAACAAAACAAAACCCTAAAACAACTTTCCAAACATTGTTAAGAGAATTTAGGAGGAGATGAAAGAAATCTGCAGAGTTATCAAGAGTTTGGGTGGCAACCTATAGGGACACAAGATTTTAAAAATCAATACAAGCATGTCTGGAAAAATGGCTCAATCAATAAAGTGCTTGCTACAGAAGTAGGATGAGCATCTTCTCTAGCCAGATGTGGTCCTGTACCTACACGCCCAAAGCTGAGGAGATGGAGACAGAGGGCACCTGGGGTCCACTGGACAACCACCTTAGTGAATTAGTGAATTAGGTTCAGTTAGGGACTCTGTCTCAAAATAAATAAGATGTAGAATAATGGAGGAAGACCTTTGACCTCCATATCCCTGTGCATATCGTGCACAGTCCAACTGTTGCTAAGCAACAAAGTTCTCATCTCTGGACTGACTCTCAAGGATGGACATTCTGCTAAGCCAGAAACTGGCTGTGTAGTGTGAGCAAGCTAATTCATCTTTCAGTGCTTCAGCTTCCACTCCTGTAAAATGGAGAGAGTAGCTGAACAGAGAGCTAAAAGTTAAACTAGTTTACGCTTTTAATGACTGGTGTAACTGTTAACTGGCTGAAAGCTAAATTAGTTCATACACTTAATGACTGGTATAATTGTTAACTGGCCGAAAGTGAAGTTAGTTCATACACTCAATGACTGCTATAATCAAGAGCCTAGCAGATGCACCACCTATCCGTCCACTTCAGCAACTTTAATGTATTCCAAGTTTGTTTGTTGTCAGAGAAGCTCACATTACCCAGCACAGGGTATAGTGCTCCTGGGCCTCCTTCCTCAGTTACCTCAGTATTGGATTGCAGGTGGGTGCCACCACATTTTGAGTCATTTTTATTTTTAATTATGTGTGTGTGTGTAAGTATGTCTATGTGCAGAGGTCAGATGATCAGACTTCCCTGGCGCTGGAATTAAGATGCTGTAGAGCAATGGTTCCCAGCCTGTGTGAGTCTCCATCCCTTTCACAGGGGTTGCCTATTACAATTCATAACAGTAGCAAACTTACAGTTATGAAGTAGCAGCGAAATAACTCTATGGTTGGGCTTCACCACAGCATGAGGGACTGTATTAAAGGGCTACGGCGTTAGGAAGGCTGAGAACCACTGCTCTAGAGATAGCTATGGCACCAATAGCAGTCCTCTGAAAGAGCAGTAGCACTCTTAACCAGTGAGCCATCTCTCTAGCTCCTGTAAATTAATTTTTCATTGTACATCCTGCTCAATTGTTAATTTTACATGAAAATAGGAATAAAACTCTTTTCACACTGAACCAAACATGAGTTGAACATAAAGCTTTCCAAGAACAAAAGTTTCAAAGCAATCACCCTGGGCTGTGTCAGGCCACTAGCATGAATGCCAGTACTGTGTGCAATCTTCAGGGTGAGCCCTGGGGCGTCACTTACCTCCCAGGTGTACGGATTTGGATTTCTAAGAGGAATCGGAACTTATCTCCAGGATCCTTGGCTGGGATGCTGGGCTGTCTTTTCTGTTTTGTTGTTGTTGTTGTTTGTTTGTTTGTTTGTTTTTGTTTTTGTTTTTCATAAAGAGATTTCTCTTAGTCTCTTACCCTTAGTGCAGTCGCCATTCTCCTGATGTAACTAGCCCAGTGGTTTCCTGGGTTACTTGTTATTGTTTTGTTAGCCTGCTGCGACTGCTTAGGAGTGATTCTCTCAGTCCTCTGTTAACCCGGGGCAAACCACACTAGGCTGGGAGCGCATTTCTGCTGCTGTCTGGTCTCCCACCCACCAGCCGCCCCAGCTCGGGCTGGGCAGCATCCCAGGCTGGAGCGCGGCCTTCGGGCTCGGGCGTCGGGGTGAAGGTTAGGGGACTCTGGCCACCTGCGCCCAGAAATTCCTCCTCGTTGCCTGGCCTTCGCCCAGGACCCTCGGCTCACCTGAGGCTACCATAGTACCTTGGGCGCCTCGGCCAGGAGCCCCAGGGAGGCCGCGCCCACCACAGCACTACCTCTTACGTCCTCTGTCACTTCAAGTGACGCGCCAAAGAAAAACAACAACAACAACAACAACAACAACAACAACAACAACAA
>JADRCD010195597.1:0-14306 GCA_019843815.1 Montemys delectorum | reverse complement strand
ATCTACGACTCCTGATTTCTTTCCTAGGTTTTGTATGGCCAGGGTTGCCTTTCTTTCTGTTTTCTTTATTCTTTCTATTTTCATTTTTAGATTCTGGACGGTTTTGCTCATTTCCTTCACCTGTTTGATTGTGTTTTCCTGTAGTTCTTTAAGGAATTTTTGTGTTTCCTCTTGAAGGACTTTTAGCTCTTTTCCTGTGTTCTCCTGTATTTCTTTGAGGGTACTATTTATATCTTTCTTAAAGTCCTGTATCAGCATCATGAGAAGTGATTTTAGATCTGAATCTTGCTTTTCTGGTGTGATGGTGTGTCTAGGACTTGTAATGGTGGGAGTATTGGGTTCTGATGATGCCAAGTAACCATGGTTTGTGTTGCTTATATTCTTATACTTGCCTCGTATCATCTGATTATCTCTAGTGCTACCTGCCCTTGCTAAATCTGACTGGAGCCTGTCCTTCCTGTGATCCTGGCTGCGTCAGAACTCCTCAGAGTCAAGCTGTCTCTGTGATCTTGTAATTCTGGGGTCCTGTGACACTGGGCTTGTTAGAGCACTTGAGAGTGGAGCTTCCTCTGGGTGTTTTGGGACTGGCTGCGGAGCTTGTGCCCAAGGTCTGCTCAGGACACCAGCCCAGACAGACCAGAAGGAACCTGAGCGACTGGGCTGGCTGAGTTCCTGTGTGCCTGGTCCCGCTGGTCCCAGTTACTCCAGGTGTTGGGACAGATGTCATGTCCAGCAGTACCATCTTTAAGTTTCAGTTCATTTGCATAGATTTTGTCTATTATGTGAGCATTAGATTAGCTACAAATAACAAACTTATAAAAAGTAGTCTGCCCAAGTAGTGGGTGAACATTATAATGGACTCTGAAGAGGAAGGGCAGAGCGCTGGCCGCACAATTGTTCCCAGAGGACTTTCCTTCCTGTGGGTGTGTCACACATAATGGCTTGAAAGCTGCTGGCACTTGAGACATTGGACATGCAGGCGCTAGGCCATACATCAGATATTAATGTATCTCTTACCTACTTGTGCAAGTCATATTTCACTGCACCCAAGTGAACCCCTTATTTCAACAGAAACTACAGCCTGTGTGCACCCTGGCCTGGAGCAATATGAGCTATGTGAAGACTAGAGTCATCTTCCCATGGTGCTCTCTCCTTATGCCAGCAGGAGGCCCATGTAAGTGACAGCTAAGGGTAGTGGCGGAGAAGTAGAGACATTTAGTCACTTTGACAAACAGGATATGTGCAGTGACAATTTTGGTATTTTGGTTTCTTTGAAAAACACAGAAAAATTATAAGAATGTTTTCTTTTTAATTCTCGATACAGGATATGGGGCTGGTTCAGACTGTCCACAGTGAGTAATTACGGTTTGCCTCATGTGCTAGCAGGAGCGTGATTTTGCGAGCTGTCGAGAGTTTCTGTGACTGTCTGACCTTTGGGATTCTGGGGACTTTTCAGAGGGTATATAAAGGCCAGCCCTCGAGAGGGCTGTTGGGTTGCTGGGTTGTTGGTGGTTGAGGTTAGAAGAGACCATGGCTATCATTTCTCTGCTTAGAAGGGCCCAGCTGAGACCTAGTTCTTCTATACAAAACCTGAAGGATATTGAGTGCCTATGAAAAAAGTCAGTCCCCAGCCTCAGGTGGGCTGCAGTTTAGGGCTTGCATCTAACCTCTGCCCAGCACCTCTCTCATCTTCTTTTCATTATAAGATTTATTTATTTATTTATTTATTTATTTATTTTGCTTTTTTGAGACAAGGTTTCTCTGTGTAGCCCCAGCTGTCCTGAAACTCACTCTGTAGACCAGGCTGGCCTCAAACTCAGAAATCTGCCTGTCTCTGCCTCCCAAGTGCTGGGATCAAAGGCGTGCGCCACCACTGCCTGGCCAGTTTTAAGATTTATTTATTTATTTATTTATTTATTTATTTATTTATTTATTTATTTATGTGAGTACACTGTAGCTGTCTTCAGATACCCCAGAAGAAGGCATCTGATCCCATTATAGATGGTTGTGAGCCACTATGTGGTTGCTGGGATTTGAACTCAGGACCTCTGTAAGAGCAGCTGGGGCTCTTAACCACTGAGCCATCTCTTCAACCTCACTTTTCTCATTTTCAATAGGTGTTCCCAACCCAGCTTCTACTTTCTTGAATAATGTAAGAATGCACTGCTCAGGTCTCAGCTCCTTATCAGCAAACCGCAGGCTTCCTGGGTTCCATCCCTCCATCCTCTAGTGGGAAGACTCTTTCCTCTAAAGGGTGGTTTCCCAGTTCTCAGCCGCCCCCCCCCCCCCCGTCTCCCATCAGATCTTCTCCATTTCGTTCCTTTTCACGGACAGTCAGTCTTCTCCAGCTTCCCAACTTAGAGGGGACCATCTTCTCCAGTCCTTCAGAAGCCATTCTTTCTATCCTTTGTAAGCAAATGAGCTATCATTGCCCAAAATTATCTTTTAAAAAAAATTTATGTGTATAAATATTTTGTCTGTGTACCACATATGCACCTGGTACCCAAGGAGGTCAGAGGAGTGTGTCAGATCCCCTGAAACTAGAGTTACAGATGTTTGTGGCTGCTGTGGGTTCTGGGAGATCCTCTCTAAGAGTAACCACTGAGCCATCTCTCCAGACCCACTGTCTTTATTTTCCAATGTCCCATTTATTCCTTAGCCCCTTAAGTCAGTCTTTCTATTCCTACCATTTGCTTGCTTTGTTTTGGGCAAGATTATTAGCCAACTTCTAGTGTTTAAATCCACTAAATTCTTTACAATGTTGTCTCAAAGCTTTTTTTTTTTTTAATTTTTAAATTTACATTTAGTGCACCCCCCACAGTACGTGCTGCCAGCAGGGGACAACTCATGGAAGTCTGGGTTCCCTTCCAGTGGTTTTCCTTGCGGCAATTTTCCTTGCGGTAATTTTGTACCCATGGCTCTTTGAGCTTGGATCTGTGGGTTTACAATTTCCACCAGCACAGGAACCCATCAGCCATTCCCTTTACTGTGTTTTGGCACCCTCTCCTTAGTGGGTTCCAACCCCTCATGCACTCCACTGTCTGGAAGCTTATAGGTTCTCCTTACTTCTGTCTCAACTTTCCTTTTCTGTTTTCCATTTTTGGGAGCTCTATAGTGGCATCCTCACGTTCACTGCAGTTTTCTTCTGCAGAACCTCATAAGAGATCCTGATCGGATCAATTTTTTCATCTTACATGTTGTAGATACTGTACTTTCCAGGGCTGGAGGGATGGCTCAGTGATTAAGAGCACTGGATGTTCTTCCAGAGGTCCTGAGTTCAATCTCCTGCAACCATTTAGTGGCTCACATGTTGTAGTTACTGTACTTTCCATGTTTATAATTTCAACTTAGTCTTTTTGGTTTCTCTGTCACATTTTAATATCTTTTTGTTGTTGTCACCCCCCACCCAGGCATGGTTTTTCTGTGTTCTTCAACTTGATCTGTAAACCAGGCTAGCCTCAAATTCATGAGATCCACCTGCTTCTGCCTCCCGAGAGCTGGAGTTAAAGGTGTACACCACTACACCTGGCTTTAACACCTTTTCCCCCCATGTCTTCTTGAGCACATGAAATATATTTAATAACTTATTTATTTTATGAGTGTGTCATACTTGTGCATGTGCATATGTGTTTCAGTGTGTGAGTGTAAGTGCATGTTACTGTTCTAGTGTGTGTGTGTGTGTGTGTGTGTGTGCGCGCGCGTGTGCAGGTGTCTTCTTCCATCAGTCTCTGTTTGTTGAGGCGGGGTCTCTCATTTAACCTGGACCTCTTCTGACTAGTCTAGCGAGTGGCTTACTACTCTCCCTCTCTCCCAAGTGCTGGGACTCCAGGAGGCCACTGTACCGCCCAGCATTTATACAGGTACTGAGGATTTGAATCACAGCCTTTACATTTGCATAGCAAGTACTTCCCGCTAAGCCGCCTCCCCAGACGTTACTGTTATTTCAGTGTCCCAGTCTACTGATTTCTCCTTATCATACGTTGCATTTCATGACTCTTGGAATGTCTGGTGATTACTGACTGAATCCCAGGGTCTGTAAAATTTGTTGATGCTGGGATTTCTGTGTCCCTATAAACAGGTATACAGCTCAGGGTTTGTCTTAGGTTGTAGTGAAGTTACATGAAAATGGCTCAGTCACTTCAAGATTCACATTTATTGGGTAGAACTAGAGAAGAGTTCAATGTTACACAAACTGCCGTGCTGATGTGGTTACTCCAGTTAGTTCTGAGTCCTGTGGCTGGGCTCAGCCTGCATGGACCCTAGGGACAGATCCCTCGGTCCTTGATTTGTATATGGCTGACTTACTTTTGAAGGCCCCTTCCAGCTCTCCAGAGCTTTGTCATAGTGCAGCTCTTTCCTCTTCTGTGCTGAGCCCTGTTCGTCCAGCCCCCCTTTCCGGTCTTCCAGCTCGCTCAAGTATCCCTCAATGCCAACCCAACCTTGGGTTTTTCTTTTTCCCCAGGCTAAGGCTAGACATTCTCTGAAGCCAGCATGAGTGGTTGTGGAGCTCTGATACTCCCTTCCCTTCCCTTTGGAATCATTGTCCCACTTGTCTGTATCTGAAGTCGACTTACCTTCCTCCTTGTAGTTCTAAAGCACGTTAGCAGGAGAATGAGCCAGGTCTCATTTATTCTGTCATGACCACAAGCAGAAGTCCAGACTTCTGTTCTTACTGGTAAAATCACACTTCTCAGACTGGCCACGGTCTCTCACATCCTTGTCCTCTTTAGTTTTTATTTGAGATTTATTTTAGGGTGTAGTTAAGTTACATAAGCCTATCTATGTAGCTCTGGCCTCCCTGGAACTCTCTGTAGGGCAGGGTGGCTTTAAAGCCACAGATCCACCTGCCTCTGCCTCCCAGATCCTGAGATTAGGGCCTGTACCACCACTGCCCAGATGGAATTAGTTAAATTTTTCAAGAAGAATAAATATTATATAGACCTCTTTTGGGCCTAAGAGTAAAAACGTTATGTCATAGCAGAGGGCGGAGGGGAACAGGAGAGCAGTGGCTTCCAAGCACTGCTATTCTTTTGACAGATTTTTTTGTTTGTTTGTTTTGTTTTTTGAGACAGGGTTTCTCTGTGTAGCCCTGGCTGTCCTGGAACTCACTCTGTAGACCAGGCTGGCCTCGAACTAAAAAATCTACGTGCTCCGCCTCCCAAATGCTGACAGATTTTTTTTTTTTTTAAATAATCCTCTAGTTTTTAGGCCTCCTTATCTTGCTCTCCTCTTCCCACACCTCAGAGCTTGGAGAAATGACTTTCATATATTTTTAATTAGATAGATCCAACAGCTTTGATATTGTATTTGAAAATGTATTTCCAATATATGCATTTTTATAGTTTAAACATGCACACTTGTTGTCCATTATCTTTGGCATGTCCTAACTCATGCAAAAAATGGTATTTGGAATGGATCCTTTAAGTGGACATTTTACAGTGTTTTTCAAAAGGCATTTAACAAATAAAATTCCCACTATTTGTTGCCAATGCATGGTTTGCACTCCCTGAGGGTTCAAACAGATAGGTCCCCTGTGCTAGCCAGAGATGCTGGTTTGCTATGCTGTTTGTGTCATTTCCAGTCTCAGGGAGAGGAACTGCTGCCCCTGTACCACAGAGCAGACAGAGGAAGCATCCTTTTTCCCGAGTTCAGGAGGGAATTTAGGCTTGAACCTGTACATGGGTCAGTGTGGTCTTTTCTGAGCGGCTCTACCTGCATGTGAGTGGCCACATTAAAGTTTTCTAAATGGGACGCCTTCAATACCCTGGAGATGTACATCAGTCAACTTAACCCTCAAACCAAAGTTTCCTAACTGGACTCCATCTTGCAAGATCTCCTTGAGAGACTCTGAGATGCCAGGCCAAGTAGGCATGGCTTCTGTAGCCTCCACTTGTTGCTATGAAAAAACACCGAGGAACAGCGGGAATTTGTTTTTTATAATTTTTATTCGAAGGTCAAGGCAATAGATTATGCAGTTTCCTGTGAGGTTTTTCTTCCTGGTTGTCATGTGGCTGCCCTCCTGCTCACCTCCCTCACATAGTGGAGAGAATATGCTCTCTGGTGTCTCTGCTTCCAAGGGTACCACCTTGGCCACCTTTACTCAATCACCTTTTACTAGCTCTATCTCCAAGTTTGCTCATGTTGGGGATTAAGGTTCAGTATACAAATTTGGAATGAATACAGTTCAGTCAATAGCAATATTCCCTCATGTTTTGTATGGTCCTGAGAATGATATATGATTTTCAGACAATGAGTTTGTTAGAAAAGCCAAAGTAAAAGAATGGATAGTAAGTGGGAAGGAAAGAAAGAGAGAAAGATAGATAGATAGATAGATAGATAGATAGATAGATAGATAGATAGACAGATAGAGAGAGAGATAGATACATAGATACATAGATCATACATATGTAGATCATACATATATACATACATACATACATACATACATACATACATACATACATACATAGCAAGACATCATCTACCCAGGCATTGAAAACATCTGTTAGAAACTATCTTGAGAAAGCTCTTCAAAACCAGAGTTCTAGATAGTGTCCCCTTGGGTAAGGCTTCCAAATCAAAGAACAAATAGCCACAGGTAGAAATGACATCATCAAATCAGGCTCCCACTATTTCTGCAGACGATTTTACATCAAAGGGTAAACAGTGGTGACCTCCACTGGAAATGGTTCACCCTCTAGCTGCTCTCAATCACACGACGCTTTAATAACATTTGCAGAACTTCTTTGCTGCCTTAGGAAGAAACCAAAATAGACTCCTTGCCAAGCAGGGCCTGAGTCTTCACTTGGCAATCTGACATCCTGCACTAGACACTGTCATTTGTCCTTGAATATTCCAACATGACTGGAGAGCTCTCCACGACTCCTTTGATACCATTTCGTCCGTGTGCATCTGGCTGTAGTTTAGAATAACTTTCGATAGGCTCAGGCCAGAAGTTTTTGGAACTTGTGTCATCTTAGGCCATCTTGTAAGCACTGACTAATGGATGTGAGGGAGAAGCTCTGTGGCTCTCACCCTGGGACAGAATGACTTAGTCACATGTTCTGCACTATCTCCTCAATGTTTCCCACAGGATTACAAGTTACCAGGTTCAAGAGCAGGCTTGCTGGAGGACTTCCTTACTGTGTCTCTTTGTCTTCACTCTGTTACCATCCTTCCTCCTGGGGAAGACCCTACATCCAACCCTCATCTCAGGAGCTCTTCTGGAAGGGGGGAGGAGCAGATTAAAATAAATGGAAGTATGGTCCAACAGTGACACCCTTGTCTCCACCACCTCACAAAAACCCCACCCTGCCTTTTTAAAAGGTCAAGAACAGACCCTGGCGAGGAGGTACTTCCTCCCCTGCTCAGAATTTGGGTAGCACCGAAAGACTCAGGCTATGGCAGGTCTATCTAAGACTGTCCGACCACAAACCCGTAAAGGCAGGTGGAAGGCATGCACGTTCCAGCTGCCCTTACACAGCTTCTGTCAAGGGTTTCATATCTGCTTATGTCCCACGACAGGGCACTTTTATACTAAAAAAGAGAGTCACAGTAGCTCTAAAGAGTCAGAACATATGTTTGTGCTCAGTGACTTCTGCATTCATCAAGGCAGTGGTTCTCCAAATTCAATGTGCCCCAAAATCATTTATCCCCATTAAAACACAGACCCTGGGAATTTAAGCCAGTAGGTCTGAGATGGAGCCAAATAGAGTGTTTCTAATACATTTCTGATGGTACTGAGTTTGAGAAACATTGGTTTAAAGAATTTTGATCTTTTTCATCATCAGCTTAAGTAATTATAATGTGTGTGTATGTGTGTGTATGTATGTGTGTGTGTGTGTGTGTGTGTGTGTGTGTGCACATCTAGGTATGCACTCACATGGGTGCACATGTGTGAGTGAATACACTTGCACACCTGCATGTGTGTTTGGAGGCCAGAAAACAACTTCAAGTGATATCCCTCAAGAGGCAATGTCTACCTCATTTTCTGAGACAGAGTCTCTCTATGGCCTAAGGCTTGTGACCATTCAAGAAGCCAGAGAAATCTGCCTGTTTCCACTTGCCCAGAGCTGAGATGTTCAACATGTGCTACCTCACCTGGATTTTCTTTAAACGTGAATTGTAGAGATTGAGCTGAGGCCTCCTGCTTGTACTGAACTATCTCCTTAGCCCTGTTCTGATATGACACAGATGTTTTGTATGCCATTACATCTTAACTTGTAGAGTATCAAACTTTTTCATTAGCTGAGGCTGGAGTTCATGTCTCAGAACCAGCATGGTAGCTCACAACACCATCTGTAACTCCAGTTCCAGAGAATTCATGGCCTTTTCTGAGCTCTAAGGGCTCCAGGCACACAGGTGGTACACATGTACACATGGAGGCAAACCACTTATGTACATCAAACAAATATATTTCTCATTAGTGATGGTAGGATATTTAGAATTTTCTTCCTAATTAGGTGACTTAACCAATGCTTGTCGCAAGAGCAACTTCTTTACTTAGTGATAAAATATTAACTTATTTCAAGCAAAAACAACCATCTCATTCTTTTTCTTTTTTTCTTTTTTTCTTGTTTTTGTTTTTTGGTTTTTTGGTTTTTTGGGTTTTTTTTTTTTCAAGACAGGTTTTCACTATGTAGCCCTGGCTATCCTGGAACTCACTCTGTAGACCAGGCTGGCCTTGAACTCAGAAATCCACCTGCCTCTGCCTCTCAGGTGCTGGGATTAAAGGCATGCATCACCCTCTCCCAGCCCATCTCATTCTTCTTAGAAAAAAAAGAAAAATACTGGATGTATCAAAGCATATGACAAATACAGTATAGTTTTGTCAAGAGCTGCAAGGTTTGGATTCCTGTAGGATGCCAGAGCTCTGTTCTTATGGCTTGGGTATGGTTTGGTGTGGGACCTTTAAGAAGTGATGCCTACTGAGATATCCAAGTCACTGAAGGAGCTGTCCTGAAGAAATCAGGCTAGCTCTCAAGTGACCCTGAGTGCCAGTGACTCTCTCCAGCATGAGGACCTGAGTTTGAATCAGAGCCCATAGAGAAGTCTAAGCATAGCTGTATATGCCTGCAATGCCAGCAATGGGGAGCAGATATAAGCAGATCCCAAGAGCTCACTGACTCAGTCAGCTCGCTGTCACAGCTGTAACAGCTGGCTTCAGAAAAAGAGTTTGACTCAAGACAGTAAAGTGAAGGAGAAGGACACTCATTATCTTAGTCAGGGCTTCTATTCCCACAAAGGAAACACCATGACCAAAAAGCAAACAGATAGAAAGGAATTTATTCAGCTCACACTTCCACATTGCTGTTCATTACTGAAAGAAGCCAGGACAGGAACTCACACAGGATAGGAACTTGGAGACAGAAGCTGATGCAGAGACTACGGAGGGGTGCTATTTACTGGCTTGCTCCCCCTGGTTTGCTCAGCCTGCTTTGTTATAGAACCCAGGACTGCAAGCCCACAATAGGCTGGGGCCTCCCCATTAATTATTAATTAAGAAAATGTGTTGCAGCTAGATCTTATGAAAGAATTTTATCAACTGAGGCTCCCTTCTCCCTGATGACTTTAGCTTGTGTTACATTGACATAAAAGTAGCCTGTCTGGCTTCCTCCTGTGAGTGCATGGGTGCACATACCCAAGTAGTCATATGAATGCAACACACACACACACACACACACACACACACACACACACACACACACCAAATTTGGGTATATGACTCCTAGGGCAGGACACACCAGCAGCATGGAATTTACATTACATTGGCAAATTGCAGTGTGCTATTTGAACTCACTGAGAAGTTTGATTTGGCAGTGAGCTGCCCCCCATTTCAGACCAAAGCGGGCCTCAATGTGTCCTTCAAGTCCCGTGCCTTTGAGTGCAGCCAGAAGGCAAATGATTTCCAGTAGAGGTTACTACTACTAATACAAAATGCCTCCAGTGAGAAGCAGAAGCCAGATGTTCAGAGAAACATGGAGAGAAAGCTCAATCGAGAACTCCATCTGACCGCCTCAACTTCTGCTGAGTGTTGCGGTGCCCGATAGTGGTAACACTTCTGGTTGCTAGTGTTAGGTCTGGGAATTGCCACACAAACCAGATGTACGCCAATCTCAGCTAAGCAAGAGTAGTTTATTGAACGCACACTATAATACTGGACGTTGAGGTCCACAAAAAAGCAAACCAACTGTGGCACCCGTCTGTCCTCAGGGCAGGTTTTTTATAGAAAAAGCAGGTTCAAGAGTTCAAAGGCAAGCAGTGAAATTTAGTACAACATTTTTGTCTAACTACACAAAATATTGTCAGCTGACCTTTACACTTGGTCCTGAGTGAGGTAAGAGGAATGGTGAGCAGAGGAATTTCATAACATTGAGATAACAGGGTACAAGTGATTCAACCATCACTTTTTGGCTTATTAGTAATATTCTTCAGTGTCAGTTAAAGCAATAACTACGAACTTAATTTCATCTTGTGCATGACATGGAGTCTCGATATAAGATGGTTCCAGTTATGTTAAAAAGGAGCAGGCCTCAACACTCATCTTTTACTCCGAAGCCTCCCCTGAAGAGACACCTTGCCCTGCCTCACATGCTCTCTATCGGGAACTTTGGCTAGCTGTGAGTAGAGCTTCTCTGCATGTTCTCTGATGGACATCATGAAAGCCCCAGGTATGAGGACACTGCCGACCTGCTGCTTGGCTTTTTGAGACAGGGTTTTTTTGTGTAGCCCTGGCTGTCCTAGAATTTACTCTGTAGACCAGCCTGGCCTGAACTCAGAGGTCCTCCTGCCTCTGCCTCCTGAATGCATGCACCACCACCTGTCTCCTGCAGTTATTTGGTTTCTGCCTGGGAGCCCATTCCGATGGCAGTCTGTTCTGCCCAGGACTCCTGGGAACGCCACCCAATTGTCTTCCCAGTTGGTTTCTGCTGCATGTTTTGAACACCAGGCTTGATGATGCTCTCCTTTCTCTTGCTCCCTATTTGCTTATATTTAATTTAATTTAATTTAATTTAATTTAATTTAATTCTTTCCTTGTGGCAGGGTCTCACCATGTAGCCCTGACTTGCCTGCACCTCTTTGTGTTGACCAGGCTTGCATTCACAGAGATCCACTTCCTCTGCTTCCCAAATGCTAGGATTAAGGGCATGTGTCCTCACACCTGGCTCTGGGTATTTATTCTTTCACTTTGGCTCATCGTGAAAACGGAAAGCATGGCTGCCAGTTTATTCTCTGGTCCACACAGAACATGGTGGGCTTCAGCTTTGGTTCTGAGTGGACTCTGTTGTGTCACTGGCCTGGGCTGACTATATTTATAATTGTGGTGGTATAGCATGGCTTTGCTGGGGTTGGAGCACTGTGTGTTTGGCTGATGGTTCAGCACAGGTGCTGTGGGTACCTTCAGCTACTGGCCAGCTCCATGGTGGCAGTGGCTGTTATCTGATTTACCATTGGTCTGGGATTGGATGTGCCTGAGTACGGGGGGTGGATGGCACACAGCAGGCTCACTTAGGGTGCTGAGCTGGGACCTGCTGACTCTTGGACCAGGTAAAGGTGTGTAGCAAGGATGGCTATTCAGTGAGATCTCCAACGAGGAGGGAAGGGTGCCCACTTTGTAGGCTATTAGGCCTCATTTGAGTGTGGTGGGCATTGTGGTCTGGTCAGGTGTGTGATGGTTCCTCTGGGTGGGAGGCAGTGACTCTTGTGTATCACATGGGCATGTCAGGCATGTCAGTGTCAGCTTCCCCTCTGTGCACATCTGCTGAGGTTAGGAGGCTATACCGGCAGAGCCTCATGTTAGGAGGCTATACCGGCAGAGACTCAGGTTTTCTTCTTCCTGCCAGACTTGAGCTCTGAGCAGCTAGCATTGTGATACTCTGGCCATCTATACAACATAGCAGAGTAACTGTGCAGTGTCCAGAAAAGAGACCCGCTATGGATACCGGTCTCTAGAGCAGGATACATTCTAGCAATGGTTTGAAGATGGCACTGGGCCATGGTGGCTTAGATCCCAGTGGATAAAGTATATAATGTGGGTTTCAACTTTGTGGCGGTTCAACTTTGGGCTCTGGACAGCTCTCCCAAGTGTGAGGCCTGTGAGGATGAGAGGGTTCCTTTGTAGCTGCCTCACGTGGTAACAGAAAGCACTTGGGGTTGGCAATGTCTTCAGCCTACCTTGTCCTTGGGAGAAATTTGGGTTGACGCTGTGTGATCCAGGCAGGGGACCCCATGGCTGAGCCTAGGCGGTCTGCCCTCTTAGTGGTACTACGCTGGGGTTTGTGTGTTGTAGGAACCCTGCCACCTCCCTGTCCCTCTCCAACTTAGTTCCTCTGTCAGCGTAGCTGGAACATGGCTGTGTATGGGATGTTGTACTCCATTTTCTGCTGGGGAGGATGAGTGACTGACTCTGTTCACCTTGCTGACCCCGCCTCACCTCTATTCACTTACCTCACTGACCTCACCATGGAAGAGCCAACTTTATTTCAAATCCATTTAGGTGACCACACAGACAGACACAGGTCCATTCGGGGGCACACAGATTCACTTGGGAGCACACAGGCTCAGGCACAGGCACAGGCACAGGCACAGGCCCATTCAGCAGGTACTAGTAGAGTCTTACAGTCCCTGCACAGTGCCCAGCACCACTCAGGAGTTGTTCAGGTTGAGAATGAGAGGCAGTCTTGAAGATGCTTTCTAGAAAACCCACACCCATTCATGACCTGGGTCCCCTGGGGTCAACTTACTGAGGGAGGGACTCCTTAACTATCAGTGTTTACATGGTGAATAGCTACCATCTGCGAATAGCTTTCACGTTTTCAAAAGAACCACAGAAGTTTCACTCACATTCTGAGTAACTGAATGGTTAAGAAAGTAAAAAAAAAAAACCTTTTCTCTGTCTCATGGACGATGGTTAATTCACTTATTCCTCACAAGAAGCACCTGGGAGACCACACCGTTACTTCTGAAGTAATGGTTTGGGGCAGCATCTAGGATGGTAGCTCAATGAATCACATTTCTATGTGCTGCATGCTGGTGCTGGGGGAACTCAGTCCTCCTGTCCTTGTTTAGATGCTCGACGGTTGGATCTCTGTTCTCAGGAGGTGCTAGGGTGTCTCTTGTTTGACTTCAGCCTGCCCCACAGAGAAGCCAGTGCTAACGACACTGACATCTTGGAGATGATGTTTGGAAACTTGCACATAGACTCGTGGACCAGTAAGCATTTAGACTGTTTTCTCTCCATTTCTTTTAAAAAACCAAAGTAGAACTCTGTCTGAAGGATAGTATGTGTAGCAACAGGGTGGGGTGGGACTGATGAGTTTCTATAAAGACTACCACTCGGTCCTCCCAACTCCAACTTTGCTCCTTGGACAGGTTTGAGGTATGAGGCTCTTTCCTACCCCGAGGTTTTCCAGGGTTCCAGCTCATTAATCTGCTACCTTCTCATGGTCCCCCCTTTAGCCCGTTTCCAGGCATGTTAACATCTCTTGTCTGCTGCTCTCCCACTGTTGCTGTGTGTGGTTTGCATTTTTAACGCCACTGTCACATGAGCTGGGTGCTTTTCAATAGGACCAGAAGTCTCTTGAAGCATTAAGGCATTTCCTCAAGACAACCAACTGGAAGATGATTAATTTTGATTTGAGGAAAAAACAGATGAGGAAAAAAAAAGGGTGTGGGGGTGGGAAATGAAGGAAACATGAGTAGAAAAAGGAGCCCTGCGGCTCAAGATGCTAGCAGAGCCAAGGAAGTTCAGCACATCTGTCAGGATCAAACCACGGGAAACAGGGCCGGGCAGAGACCTTCGGAGATGTGATTTTTTTTTTATTTAGAGAATACTTTATTAGTTTTTGTAATCAAACCCACGTAGATAAGACCTTACATATTTAATACAGTGCATTACCCCTGTACAAATGGAAAAAAAATTAAATTCAACATTTCTAGACCAATATGGCTGTTGGAGATGTGATTTAAAGAGGAGCACCAAGACAGCAAAGAAGCTGCTGGCACCACGAATAACTACGGCCTTTCATTCAACCTTATTGGTGTTTCTCTCATCCCTGAAACAGAGCAACACCCAAGCCAACAACCATTTCACAATTTCTTTTAGACAATGAAAGTATTTCTGGTGAGATTATACCAGTGTGCTAGAACAGCTGAACGCCAAAGCTTGGCTTTGCCTCTCAGTCTCTGCCTCAGCCAGGTTATAAATTACACTCTTTGAACAATGTTGTAACCTCAACTACAAGCTATTGTTAAGGTACTTAGTTCTCTCTCTCTCTCTCTCTCTCTCTCTCTCTCTCTCTCTCTCT
>JADRCD010195596.1:0-21768 GCA_019843815.1 Montemys delectorum | reverse complement strand
CTCTCTCTCTCTCTCTCTCTCTCTCTCTCTCTCTCTCCCTCCCTCCCTCCCTCCTTCCTTCTCTCCTGTAACAATATAAAAAGTGTCACACAGAGAGATGGAGTCCTTCACAGAGCACACAGCAGACTAGCCAGAATTACAGTCTGCCCAAAGCTTTCCCTACTCCCCTCCCTTCCAGAACCTTCTCCATAGTCACCTACCTCTCATTCTACAAGAGTAAAGCCAAGCACCTCTTCTGGCCTCCCAAGCACCTGCATGCATGGGCACAAATCCCACCACAGACATGAAATTTTAAAACAAAACCAAAACTTTAACCTGGAAATAAAAAGGCCCGCACAGAGGCATGTGTGGGATTATGGGATGCCTATCTAAGCATCCTCCTCCACTTGAAGTGGAATAAGAGGACCTAATCAGGTTTGCCTGTGGGGTCCTCTGAAGGCTTCTAAGAGGTTGCCGGGTTGAGGGAGTTCTACATGGAAACCTAACGATGCAGAGAGCAATCCTTGCAGGCCGGAACTTAAGGTCAGGTCTGAGATCTAAGGACTGGACGTCAAGTGAGGCTTGAGAGACAAGCAGAGGGTCCACAACTGAAGCTAGCATCTCCTCCCACAGAGGCCCACCTGGAGGAAACCCCAATGCAGTAAAAACCTAGGAAGGCACAGAGACTCAGAGACCTGCCTGCAGGGGAACATGCTCTTCAAAGGAGGGAGAAGGGAGAGAAACAGGTTTGTCTCAAAGGTCTTAGGAGAATGGTTAGAGCTGTCCAGAAGGGAGGTATTTTAAACCCCCTTCTCCATCTCTCAGGGGTTGTTCTTAATTCCCCAGCCTCCTCAACCCACCCCCCATCCCAGCCACCCAGTCCTGGCCCCCTAGGTAATTATAAAGAAGTTAAACTGAATTACACACGCAGGGTTTATTTTGTGTTTTTCTACTGCTGCTGCTGCCAATTATGGTGCAATTAGACTGCCTTCATTAGCAAATGAGATTAGAATTAACATTGTTAATTACTCGTTCTGTTAAATGGGGAAGCAGTGTGGTGGTGGGGGGGGCATTGGGTGGGAAAGGGAGGGATCATATATGGCAGGTTCACATCCAGTGTCCAGGAGGGTTCCTGGTCCCATGGGCACTGGAGCAGGGAAAGGATTTACTGAATGTCCATCAACAGGCAGGTGACGGAGACTAGGGACTCTGCTCTTTGTTAACATCCACTGAGCATGCAGTTTGTGCTGTCACCTAACCCATGCACATCATGAGACATGGATGTTAGAATCCCACTTTACGAAGGAGATAAATGATGCCCAGTGAAGCTAAGTGACCCTCTCAATGTCACACAGCGATGGCAAGAGGCAGAGTGAAGTACCTCTCTACTCCTTAGCACTAGGACCCTTGATTTTCCTTTTAAACCAGCTCCTTTGATGATCTATCTTGCCTCACAAGAGCCCCCAGTTTTCAGAAGTGGGAGCTGAGACCCAGTAGATTATGATTGGCTGGCAAACCATGGCTGGGTCACTGGATCTGACCTCCACCTACTTTTATACATAAGCTTTATTAGAGCTCAGACATGCCATCTAGGTATGTGTTATAAATAAATACTACTGGCTTGTTATGTTGCAGCTATTCTCAACTGTAAAATTTAGTTTGTAATGTTTTTAGCTTCTAAGATTATACATTTTATTTATGTTGTGTGTATCGTGGGGTGCAGAGTCCCACGGTGCCCGTGTGGAGGTCGGAGGATGACTTGTGGGAGTCTGATCTCTCCTTTCAACCATTAGGTTGGCTAGAACTCAGGTTATTAGGCTTGCAAAGCAAGTGCCTTTACCTGCTGAGCCATCTTGCTGCTGCAAGTTTGTAAATTATAAACTAAAGTAACGGTTGAGTGGATATAGCGGTGTCCACATGGCCTGCGAATAGGGCAGCAGCAGTGGAGGAAACAGGGTCAGTATATTCTACTTTAAGACATCAGGATTCAATCCTGGGGCAGACAGGATCCTGCTGGCATTTGGGGGTTGCTGGTATCTGAGTTCTGGCAGCAAGAAAGAATTAGGGCTTGTAGGGACCAGAGAGATGGTTCAGCAGTTAAGAGCACTGGCTGCTCCTACAGAAAACTCAGCATCCAGTTCCCAGCATCCACGTGGTTGTTCGCAATCCTCTGTTATCCCAGGTCCAGAGGATCTGGTGTCTTTTTCTGCACTCTGTGGACGCACCTGAGTCAAGGTGCACACCCATACATGCAGGCAAAATGCGCATATGTATAAAATAAAAATTAATCTTTTTTTAAAAAGGTATGAGAGTTCTATGTGTCTGTGTATGGTTCATGCCAGAAGAGGGCATCAGATCCCATTACAGATGGTTGTGAGTCACCATGTGATTGCTGAGAATTGAACTCGGGACCTCTGAAGAGCAGCCAGTACTCTTAACTGCTGAGCCATCTCTCCAGCCCCTAAATCTTTTTTTTTTTTTTTAAGTGGGGGTTGTGGGGTGAAGAAGCAGCTTCAGGGCTCCGTTCCAGGTGTCAGGTGGAGAGTTCCAGACCTCAAGGTGAGGGAGCAGACTCAGGCCCTGCTCTCATCTTTGTTAAGTGTTCAGCTTGGTATCTACCTACCCTAGCTTGAGCGACTCTGACAGGCCCTCAGCCTCTGCTCCTGTACTCCTGACCCATGGGTGTATGGATGTCACAGTGACTCCTGGGAATTCCCCAGCAAGTCTCACCTCCCAGCTATAAGGATTAGAGAATTCATGAACCAGGAACTGTGCAGAGAGGACTGAGGGCTGATTAGCCCCCAAAGAGAGCTGGATTCAGAGGGCCACCTCTTCTGAACTACTGGATACCTCCCCTTCCACGTGCCAAACATCAGCATTGATTGAGTCTGAAGTCCTTGCTGCTTTCTTGGGGACGGTTGTTGGAGGGAGGAAACAAGTTAGCTAAGGCATTCTTTGTCTCAGATCCTCATGTAGGGACTTCAGGGTACTAAGACCTTCTACCACAGGAAAGGGGATAAAAATGAGTGGGGGCTGGGAGGGCCCTGCTGGGAGGGGCCTTTCTCATTCACAAGGATCATCTTCTTGCCTCTTTGCCTGGGAAACACTCTCAATGAAGTTTCCACTTCCTGCAGGAGTTAACTAAAACCTAAGAAAGGCTGCCTTCTGCAAAAAAGAGTGAGAAAGAGAGCCAAGCACTGCTTCAGGGGAGTAGCTGTTACCTCTGCACTAAGGCTGCTGGTATCTGAGTTCTGGCAGCAAGAAAGAATTAGGGCTTGTTGGTGCTACAAGGGTGGGTGACCACACCTAGACAGCTGGAGCAAACTCTGGGATATGGCCTCTCCTCCCTCCCTGTCTAGACCTAACTCCACCTCCACTTCCAGATGCCCATAAGGCATGCTCTCTGTCTCTTCCTGCCTCTCTCTCTCTCTCTCTCTCTCTCTCTCTCTCTCTCTCTCTCTCTCTCTCCCCCCCCCCATAGTGTCTCATCTCTCTACTTGCAGGCCCCATGGCTTTCTCCATTGTCCTCTGTCCCAGGATTCGTTTCCTCTCCCTGCTATTGTATCCCAGTGGCTGCTGGGTTTGTTTCAGAAATCCTCTGGGATTTTTAAAGCTTTCTGCTTTGCTGATGGCTGGTTGGACTTGGGAGGAGATGGAGGAGGCTCCTGCCCTTTCCCTTTTTAGGACTGAGAGATGCTGTCTTAGTCAGGGTTTCTATTCCTGCACAAACATCATGACCATGAAGCAAGTTGGGGAGGAAAGGGTTTATCCAGCTTACTTCCACATGGCTGTTGATCACCAGAGGAAGTCAGGACTGAAACTCAAGCAGGTCAGGAAGCAGGAGCTGATACAGAAGCCATGGAGAGATGTTCCTTGCTGGCTTGCTTCCCCTGGCTTGCTCAGCCTGCTTTCTTATAGAACCCAAGACTTCCATCCCAGGGATGGCACCACCCACAAGGGGGCCTACCCCCTTGATCACTAATTGAGAAAATGCTCCACAGCTGGATCTTATGGAGGCAGTTCCCCAACTGAAGCTCCCTTCTCTGTGATAACTCCAGCCTGTGTCAAGTTGGCACACAAAACCAGCCAGTACAGATGCCTTCAGATGACTAAGCAGGCTCCCAAAATTCCCTACCTCTCCCAACCTACTGCCCAGACCATGAAAAAATTGCTTTCCCTGGGTCCCTGGAGGATACCATGGAATCTGCCCCAAACCTGAGCATTTGGGACCTCATAGAGAAACTCTGATTCCCTTCTGGGGGCGGGGTGGTAAACACCCCTGCAAGTTGGAAAGAAAGGTGATGGGATCCTAAAAGAGTGACCCTCCAGCACCTCCCATCCCTGTCCCAGCCATTTAAGTAAGAGGCAGTTTCTCAGAGAAAGGCTCATCCCCTTGAGCCTCAGGGACAGGCTGGGGCCAGGATACAGAGAAGTGATGGATGGATGGATGGATGGATGGATGGATGGATGGATGGATGGATAGATGGATGGATGGATATACGGATGGATGGGTATACGGATGGGTGGATAGATGACAGATGGATGGATGAGTGTGTGGATGGATGCCAATGGTTGGGTGGGTGTGTGGATGGGTGGATGTTGTGTGGATGGATGCAGATGGATGGATGCATGGATATATGTATGCATGGTAAGCCTGAGTCTTCCCAAGGAATTCTGCACAAGTCACTTTTTCTTTTTCTTTTTGATGCAGGGTCTGATGTAGTCTATGTTCCTGATCCTCCAGCCTCTACTTCCAGAGTACCTGGATTACAGGTTTGTGCCATTATACCCAGCTTCCCCAGCCACTTCTGACTTACAGCTTCCCAGGAGCCCCAAGTTTCCCCAAGTGCCAGGCACTCTGTATACTACAACACTGCCCTCCATGTAGCTGCGACTACTCACAGGAGACTCTCAACAGGTTGCACCTGTTGACCTTTCTGCATAGGAAGGTGGGGTGGGGAGGGTCACTAGATCTTTACCTAAGAGGCCACCCTCCTGTGCCATCCTTCCAGCTGCAGGTAATCTCCGGAGATGGGAAAAGCACCAGCATGCAAAACCAAACCCCTGTCTGTCCTCTGACGTCTTAGTGCAAAGAATGTTCCAGACTCAGACAATGAACTTAAACGGCAACAAACATTCCAGGACATGAGTTGGGCACTGGGGCCAGACAATGCGGTGTCTGCAGATCACAACAAGGCGGCCTCCCAGAGATTGTGTGTGGAAAGTGTCAGCTGTGGGCCAAGTCCCATCCACCTGACATTCCCCTTAATAACAAATCCTAATTAGCATGGCTTTTAAGCATCCATTACATTAATTTAACACGAAAATCTAATGGAGCTTTATTGGAATTTTTTTCCGGCAAAATTAACCCTGCAGATTTCTTACACATGTTTTCATTAGGGGCTGTGAGCTGCTCAGAGAAAGGAGAATTAGAATTAGCCCCAGTGTTTTGACTGTGCACTCTAAGCCAATCCTATGTCCCCATGTACCTCCGGTGAAGATTGTTGCCTAGCAAAGCTTTTGCCCCTAAACCAAACAGTTTTGTGGGGCCTTCCACCCCACCCCAAAGCACTGGAATGCTGAGGAATCTCAAGACAGGGTTTCTAGAAGGGAAGGTATTCACTGCCATCTCTGGGTGGCTTTACCCAAGCTGGCCACCATCTATCGCCCTTCCCTGTCTGCCTAGAAACCAGGAGTGAGCACATACTTGTAACTCAGGTCTAGCCTAAAGCAAGTCGGGAGAAGCCTCAGGATGCCACTTTTCCAGTAACAAAAACACAAGCAAGAAGAATACTTCTGCCTGCCCACGCTGTCCTCTTCTTCTTGTCTGGAACATCAGGGTTGATTTTCGAATAGTGGCAGCCATCTTCTGCCATGAGAACAAACACCCAAGCTAAGGATGGCTGGAGATCTTGGCACAGGAAGAACTTGCCTATCACTGGGCTTTAGTGTGGTGATTTTCCTCAGTCTGTGGCTGGCTTCCTTGATGCATGGGAGAAAATCCATACTTGTTTAAGCTGCTGGAAATTAAATTGGCTGTTCCTCCTCCAGCCCCAAAGAGTAACTGGGATGCCAGGCTTGTACCACTCAGACTGGTGCCGATACACCTCCATGCTGGCCCTAGACTCCCCATAACCTTGAGCAGGGCTCTACCCCTCTCCAAATGTCAATGTCCTCAGTTGTAAAGTAGATAAAGGACAAATGGAATAAATCAGGTCCTTAAAGACTTCTAAGCCACAAATCCTGACAGCACAGCCCACTCCAGTGATGTTGTGTTCCTTAACAAATTATTAATGCCAGCCCCGGAGGCCAAGGAGTGCATGAGAGTAAGACACCTGGGGGCTGCCTGCTCAGCTTTCTCACTCTACCCAGAGAAGATACAGTTACTGGCAAAATATAGCCTGTGAAGCCCCAGCCTTGAAGGGCTCTGAGCACTCACTGATCTGACATCACATTGAGCCTACAGAGACCACCCCAAACATGGCAGACATGGGAGGCAGTTCTAGGACTCATCTTCTTGTTGTTCTTGTTCTCTGAGACTCATGGGAACCCTGATCTATGCACACCTGGATCTGGGGGCTCATTCTGTCAAATCGTGGGTTGTGCCCCTATTCTTGGTCAGTTGGCCGTCCCTTAGCAGAGGCCTTGGGCCTCCACTGTGATTCTGAATGAGACGCTTAGCGGCTCTTCTTTGGGAGTAGCCACTGTCAATCACATCGTGCCATTCCAGGCATAGCAACAAACTGAACCACCCTCAAAGGCAAAAAACGCTACATTCAAGTTCCTTCAGTGCCTTTCAAAGATCCTGGCGAAGGCAACCAAGCACCTAGACAGGGTCAGTGTCCCACACTGGAGGGCGGCATGCTGGGACATTTCCACATTTAGCATCTCTCTAACATAAATCCTGTCTCCTGGAGGACATCTCCCACCTCTGTAGCCTGGCTTCAGGGGTGAGCAGACCTTTGCTTCCCGCGGCCCTCCCAAATACCCATTCTTACCATGAAAAGGAAGCCAGACTGGGTGGCACAAGTCTGGTATCCAGCTACTCCAGAGGCTGAGGCAGGTGAATCCTGAGTTCAAAGCTAGTTTAGGAAGCATAGTGAGACCCTCTCTATCAAAATAAAGAGTAGCAGGACAGCTGAGGCTGAGATCAGTGGTCCAGCCCTTGCTTCGTGTGCATTAGGCCCTGGGTTCAACCCATAAGATAGACTGACAGACAGACAGACAGACAGACAGACAGACAGACAGACAGACAGACAGACAAATGGGAGTGAGGAAGGGATAGGGAGGGAAGAAAGATGACCTAATTCTCTGTTTTTCATGGGTAGAAAAGTTAAGACCCAGAGAACCGAGGCAACTTTCTCAAGATTACATAGCAAGCTGCTGGTTCCCTAGGAGCACTCCAGCCTCCATCCTTGACTCCCAGACAGTGACAGGGAGTGAGGGTCCTTTAGTCTTAGAAGCAGAGCTGAAGGAGACAAGAAGATTCTGACAAGATGCTGTTACCGAGCCAGATCAAACAAAGCCTTTTTGTTGGGCCAGGCAGTCAAGACAGGAAATCAGGATGTCGGAGGTGGGGGAGGGGTATGCTGCTCCCCAATTAGTGTCAGTGTTCATCCGCAGCCCAGCCCACTGCAGGTGGTGAGTCTGGCTCTCCTAGGAGGCCCTGCCCCTGCCAGCTGCTTGAGGGGCTTGGTAACAGAGCTAGGGGTGGGGGCAAGACCTCTCCCCTGCTTCTGCCATTTACACGCAGCACCTAGAGTTAAGCGTCATCCAGGCCCAGCTTCCAAAGCTGTATGAACCTGGCTGTGAGCCCAGGCAGGTGCCCCACCACACCAGAACACAGAACCACACAGAACCACACACAAAGCCACAAGCCAGGCACCAATAAACACTCAACACAACTGGCTTTCTGCCCCCTTCCCTGCCATCTGATGCCACCACCACAGACAGACCTTGGAGCAGAGATGCTCTAGCCCGAGGAGGAGAGAAATTCAATCCTTGCCTGGCTCAGAAGCCATCTCCCTGTGGGCACCTGCAGGATATTCCCAGCATGAGCAGATCTCTTTTTCAATTGGGATTAAGGTTTTCTCACACCAAGATCAAAATTAGTTTTCCTGATGTTAACTCCTGATGGAGGGCAATTAAAGGAGGGGAAGGACCAGGAGGGAAGGCTGAGAAATTACAGGGATGGATGGGCCAGGAAGGGCTTTCCAGCCTCCCTCATCTGGCAGTTGGGACATGGATGGGACCAAGAGGGATCCCAGTCAGGCTACCACACTGGCTGTCCCAGACTTTCCAGGTCCCTGAGATGGAAGGGAAGCCTTAGCCAGAGATTCAGGGCCCTCATTCTGCTGTGAGCAAAGTTGACATCAAGCTGAAAGCCCCACAGCCCCAGACCTTGCTGGCTTTTCATAGCCCCACCCATTTCTGTACCCTGTGAATAGGAGTGTGCCTGGGAACGCTCTTTCCCCTTTACCTGCTTCTTGGCTTCAAGGATCCAATGAAACAACACTAGCTGTGGCCACGTCCAGCCCTTCTATTCCTTTTCCAGGCTCGAGAGCCTTGCAGGGGTAGATCTGCTCCTTACCTGTTGCTAACACTCCCCATACTCACCCCCTTCATGTGTGTGTGCACATGTGTTTGTGCATGTGTGTTCCTGCATGTATATGTGTATGTCCACATATGTGCGTACACACTGCCAATGAGGTCTGGCTAGTGCACCCCATTCTTTCTCCCTTCTTCCCCACATTGTCTTCTGTCACCTGCCTTGCCTGTCAGGAAGACATAAGTGGAGGCCACAGTGTGGAACTACCATGGTCACTCATGGATATGCTCCATAGGGAGTTCTGTGTGGGGGCTGGAAGATCTTATCCTACCCCTCACCACCCCGGTACTCTGGCTATGGGACCACACACTCTCACTGGCTTTTATCTGGAAATTTCAAGCATGGCAAAAGATGGGCCAACATGTCCCACAGAGGGAGTCTGAGGAAGAGAACAGAGAGGACCAGACACACTGGCCCCTGAGAATCAGAGTACGGGGCTTGGTACTCTCAGGGCAGTGAGCAGAGCTCACTCCAGGCCCTGTTCTGCTGCCCAGCCAACCTGGGGGTGATTTGGAGGTAGCACAGGAAAGAGATGCCCCACAGTGGCTGACTTATGCAGAAGCTCATTGAAAATTTCAAGCTGGGAGTTAGTTTAAAGCAAAGAATGATGCTTATTTGGCCAGTTATGCAAATTGTTTGCTGCAAAGCCCTCTGGGAACTGCAATTATTGAAGAAGGTGAAGCAATGGGATTAAAGATGGGAAGGGAGAAATGCAGCCGTCTGCAACTGCCAGGAGCGCATGCTCGGTCCGGCAAAGCAGGCTGAGTCCTTCCTAGACCAGAGAGAGCATGCTCATCAGGCTGGAGGTACACAGGCCATCCCACATCACATTCCCACTGCAAGACCACTCTTTGATTTTTCTCTGGGATGAAGGCTATGGTGCCCTCGGATGTCCTCCTGTGTTCTGCTCCAGCAATGGATGATACAACTGCTGGGTTTTGTCCCCTCTCACTCTAGGGAAAGCTAGCACCAGGTTGTGAAGATACGTAAATGGCCTCAGAGAAGTCCTTGAGGTGAGGACCCAGACTCCTCCAAATGCTGTCCTGCTAGTCAGGTAGACAGGCCACCATGAGGATGGGCATCCTTGATGCAGGGTGTGGTAGTTTGACTATGCTTGGCCCAGGGAGTGTCACTATGAGGAGATATGGCCTTATTGGAGTAGGTGTGGCCTTATTGAAGGAAGTGTATCACTGTGGGTGTTGGCTTTAAGACCCTCATCCTAGCTGCCTGGAAGCCAGTCTTCTCCTCACTGTTTTCAGATGAAGATGTAGAACTCTCGGCTCCTCCTGCACCTTGCCTGCCAGGACGCTGCCAGCTCCTGCCTTGATGATGATGGACTGAACCTCTGAACCTTGTAAGCCAGCCCCAAGTAAATGATGTTCTTTATAAGAGCTGCCTTGGTTGTGGTATTTCTTCACAGCAATGAAACCCTAACTAAGACACAGAGAATCCTAGAGAAGCCTCAGATGGCCTCAGTCTTGGGCCAGCACACCATCTGGGACTTCACGAAAAACTATAAGCCAGATGCCACAGCTGGGCCATCCCTAAGATTCTAGCGCAAAGAAATCACTAGTGTCATCAAATGTTTGCTGTCATTGGAAGACACTGTTTTGGGCTTGTAAAGTGTCAATAAGTAACTGATGTAGGCAGTACTTTACTCAGGCGTGGGGAGACCAGCAGGTGAGGAGACAATTGTCATTGACAGCTTGTCACGGGTCTCAGGGGAACAGTGTGTCGTGACATGCACAGCCACACAGGGCAACATCAGATTTAATATGGGACACAGGGGACTAAGGGGGAGTCGCAAGGACTCCTGTGCCCCGCCGCCAAACAGGCATGTGTACCACAAGGTAGATAGGTTGAGGCACACCTTGCTGAAATTGTCTCAGTGAGTCCTAGGGTGAGGGACCATCTCTAGGTGCTTAGTGTTGGAGTAGAAGAAGCCCATAAAGCAAGTGGATGGAATATGGATTTACCTATGGTTGGCATCCCCAAGTGTCAGCTATCCCTAGGAGAGGCAGATTCTCCAGATCAGCCAGGCTTGTGGGGGATCAGAGCATCAGAAATTAAGACAGCAGAATGCTGCCACAGTCTTGGTTGTCAGCCAGGCTGCATTTAGAATCACTTAGGAGACACTGCTCTGGGAGGTAGGGCATGTCCAGAGATTATATACTGTGAAGGGAAAACCCACCCTGAGTGTGAGAGTCATCAATTGGACTCCCATGCTGAATAAAAAGAAAAAGAAGGTGGGGAGGAGCCCATGGAACGCCAGTGTTCACTGTTCTCTGCTCCCTGGTCTGTGGAGATGTGAGCAAACGGCCCCCAGACTCCTGCTGCCATCAGTGTAGGCTGCCTCTGTTGCCATACCTTTCTCACCAGGATGTCTGAACCATGAGCCAAAATACATCTCTCCTTTGAGTTATTCTTTTGGTTAGGTATTTATTTGGCCACAGTAAAAAAAAAAAAAAAAGTAGTCAGTACCGAGGAGGGGAGGCCAGAGTTACAGGGACCCTCCACCCATCACCTGGCTTCCTGTTTCTGGGAGTCCAGAACCTAGAGGAGCTCAGAGGCCCCAACTGAGGGCCCTGGGGAAGCCTGGGTCCCAGAGTGGCTCCAGAGTGATAGGGGACTTCCTATACTTGCAACATTCTATATCCTTCAGTACTATCTGGGATACCGTAGCCTGAAGATAAAATCAATGAGGCCTCCACAGTCTCTCCACACCTGCCTCTGTAGTCTCATTGTCTCCTCCAAACCTAGCCCTACTCTGTGAGTACGACCCACTTCTTACAGTAAGCTCTCACTAGTGTCTGGGAAAGAGAAGCCCTCAATAGACTTCATGCTTCCACATATGCCATTCCCTCAGCCTGAACAAACACCATACTGGAAATCTCACTTTAAAGGCTATCCCTATGTAGAGCCCCTGCCACCACAGCAGGCTAGGCTCCCTACTGTCCTTGGCACTCACACACCTAGCAATGGGTGATTGATTGTACCCGTTCTTCATTCTCTGTAGAATTCCCTGGGAGCAGGACTATGGCTTATTCTCCCCTGGATCTTTATCACATGGCACTAGGCCCAGTAACACAGTCTGCCCTTAACAAATGGCTTTGTTGAATGGCTGAATCAATCGGCTGATGAACAAATGTGGCATTGTGCAATTCATTCTCACCCTAGGAGCTCATTTGCTTTACCTTAAATCATTACAGCCATTATCACCGTCATGACCATCATCACCACCAGCATCACCATCACCACCACCACCACCAATCATCATCACCACATCACCACCATCATCATCACCATCACCATGTCTTTTCTGCCCACCTCATCTTATGGGAGGCAAAGGATTCTGGGAGGGAAAAGATGTGGGTTACCTTTGTCAACTGTCAAGTGCAGTACAACACATGAGGGATTTCCTAAGCTCTGCTGGGATCTTGCATCACAGCTACCCTCTCTAGTCCAAGATTTTTCCAAGTTCTTGTCAGACAAAGACACCCCCCCCCCAAAAAAAAAAAAGGCTCCTTTCACACTTGTGCCTCCCTCCCTCCTTACTCCTCCCCTCCCCCAACCTGCTCACCAGCATGTGGCCACCCCTCCAGCCCTTTCCCCTCCCTTTTCTTTCTTCCTCTCTTTTCAATAAGCAAACTTGAGAGGTGGTAAACGTTTTCCCCATTATTCAAATGGCATGGAAATTACCTACTTGGCATTCCTCTTTGACATGGAGCCTTTAATTAGCCACTGGCTCCCCATCCTGGGTGTTTCTCAAGCTCCACAGCTCCCCCACTTCTCCCTCCCTCCATTAGCATCCTAATCAGGGAAATACAGGCTTTGGGAAGAGGGAGAAGGGGCAGGGTGGCCTGGAAGGGGGGAGGGGACCCTCTCAAGGGGCTGGCAGAGAGGGCTTGGTTCTGGGGCCTGTTTCTCCAACCAAGTCTCCTGTGACCTTGGACTTAATTGGAGTCATTCACAACAGGAAGTACCACTAGCTCCTGCTGAAGCTCTGATCACTAGCTGCTCACTCACGCAGGCACCCACGCACGCATGCCTAACCCCGCCTCTAACAAGCCCACCTCCCCTGTGCTCCTCCTGCTCTTCCAGTCTCCCCATTCTCACAGAATTCCCAACTGACCCAGACCACCTCTTGGGTCCTCCAGCTCTGGGGGTACAGGAAGGGTCCTCTCAGCCTGGGAGGGCTCAGGTCCCTGGCTTCTCACACTCATGACCCCAGAGCACCTGCCTCAGTCAGGCCCTCTGTGTACATCAACTCTCATTCTTCCATCCCCATGAAGTCACCTAAGGGCACTTGGTACACAATCAGCAGAATCAAGAACAGCACCCTCCCCACATCCCATACCCAGAACAATCTTCCTTTTCACTAAATACTTTACTTCTGGAATGAGGAACCCCACTTCCTGTCAGTACTGAAATGCCAGCCTTCTTCCTTTGTATCTAGCCCCGCCCCCTTCAGGTTAGACTACAGAGCACTGCAGCTGCTAACAGAGGTTGACTCCCAGTCACTGGGCAAGGGAGAAGCTCTGTAAGGCAGTGAACTTCCACAGTAATGTTTCCAGTGAAGACCCAGTACTCACTGTTCTGGTACCTTCTATATCAGGGCCTCAAGCTTCAACCACTTTGCTGCTCCACGGCTTCTTTCCTCACATCACAGCCTAATGTGGCTGTGGCTGTGGCTGCTCCCTTACTAGTCATCATTGCATCTGTCCTGCAGCTAGCAGGAAGATGAGTGTATTCTAGTTTCTTTATGGACACCTCCTGGGAGCTGTGCACACAATTTCTGCCTCTGTTGCTCATCCAGAGTTTAGTCTTACGGACATAGCTAGCTGCAAGGGAAGCTGACAACCGCCATCCTGGTTTTGGATAGTTGTGAGCAGGGCCCTTACAGAGGAGAAAGGATGGTAGCCCTCTAATTCTTGCTGTCCCTAAGTCTCCGCAGCCTCATTTCACTCAGGAGGCTGTGTGAACCTTGAAGAGTGCCTCCCCCACTTTTGTTGAATGACCCAGAAATTGGTCATCATCGCTGGTGGACCAACACCCTGAGCTTTTTCCTCACCCTGAATGTAGTTCTTCTACTAGAGCATTTCCTCTATTGCTCACTGCTGTGGTCCTCTCTGCCCTGCCCTCTTATCGCTAACAGCTGCCACGCTCTTCCCTCTCCTCACTTTTTAAAGGTGGCAGTAAACCTAGAACAAACAAAATCCCACAGAAGTACCATTACTCCTTTTGTTGCTGGGACCAAATGCCTGACAAGAAACAGCTTAAGGGAGAAGGGTTTATCCTGGGCCGCGGTTTGATGTTGTGGATGGCCCTGGTGCTGCTTGGATTTTGATGCTAAGTCTGCATCCTCAAGAGTGGCTGCCCCTACAGGGTGAATGAAGTACTCAGGTGGTTCTAGGTAAACCTTCTCCCCATTTTAACTGGTCCATAAAGACAGCAGAAGCCAATCACTGGGTGAAGGATAAGGTAGGATTTCTGGGTCCCAGGAGGAAGAGGAGGAGAGAGAGGGAGGAGCAGTCAGATGAGGCTGTGGAGCAGATAGGAAGTGACAGACATGTAGGTCTCAGGAGCAAAGGATGGAGCAGGATATTCTTCACCCAGCAGTTGTGTTATCTGGCTGGTTTTAAAATATTAAGCTGCCTGGTGTTTTCCATCCTCAGCAACTCAGGTGGGCAGGAGAAGGCACAGCCACAGGTCAGTCAGTTGTTAGAGGTTTGGTGGAGCTATGCATGGGAGCTGAGTGAGACGGCTGTTGCCGGCATCAGGTAATGAGCAAGTGTGCATTTTAAAATTTCATGCGGCTCTCTCTCTCTCTCTCTCTCCCTCTTCTCTCTCCACTACTGCCCCCTCTCTCCCTCTCAATTAAACCTCTTACACATGAAAAATAAAATAAAATTTCATGCAACAGTTTGAGGGTACCATCCATCATAGCAGGGACAGCATGGTGGTGAGGGCATCTGAGATTCTTCACAGTCTCACAACTTGACCAAACAGAAATCAGAGAAATAGACAGGAAGTGGGGCCAGACTATAAAACCACAAGGCCCACTCACAGTGACCCACTTCCTTCACAGAGACTCCAGCTCCTAAAGCCTTGACAACCTTCTAAAATAGTGTCACCAGTTGGGGACCAAATGTTCAAATGTATGAGCCTATGGGGGACATTTCACATTTAAAACAGCACAACCACTCTCTAGGGAGTCTCCCTGTCCCTCAAGCTAGAACCAACCAGATAGCATGGTTTTGATCAGACTGTGTTCTCTGGACAGCCCTTCCTGAGCTGTTACTAGGTACTGTGCTAGGCACAGGGGGCACACACATGTGAAGCTCGACCTACCCTTGGCAGCTCACAGTCTAGCCCTGCCACATAGCTGGGCATCCAAGTCACTTAGCAACAGGTGTCTCCATGTTTTATAAGATTTAGAATTATGTGACTCTGGCACTGTTACATAAAGATATTAGTAAAGTCTCACTTTATATGCAAAGTATGAGATAACATGTACCATTCACATTTTTCTAGACATGAAGAGTGTTGAAGCTCTCAGGCCCAGTGGACTAGAAACTGTGTTTGCAACCTGGCTGTGCCGCAGGGTGACTTCAGCTCATCAACAGAAACATCGACCCACGTGAGCCAGGATTTTTCTTCAGTTATGCAAGTGTGTGCATTGCACAAGGCCTGCTAGGGCTCTGCCTCTAGACCATGCCCCAGGACCTACTCGAGCACTGCCTCACACACCAGGCCCCAGAGCTCTTCCTCTGGTATCAGAGGCTCCTAGCTCCGTCACTGTGTAATCTTGAGCAAGGTATGAACTACTCCATGCCTCAGTATCCATGTCTGTATGGCCAGGATGACCATCAGAAGGCCTAGTGAGAAGATTCGTGTGCAAGAGTGCTTGCTGCATATGCCTTAGGACCTGGATTCACATCCTCAGTATTCATGTCAATAAGCCAAAACTTGGCAGCATGAATCTGTAATGCCAGCCCTGGAGAGCCAGAGACAGGAAAATCTTGGGCTTCGTTGGCTAGCTGAGTTAGAGAGTTCCAGATTTGGAGAGAAATCCTGCCTCAAAAGTAGAGAGTGATAAAGGAAGACACCTGACATTGACCTCTGACCTCCATGTCTGCATACGTGTGCACTCACAAACATGTACTTTACACATAAATTAACCTGGAACTCCACCCTAAGGAAGTCCCTCCCCACAGAGAAGCCATAGAGACTGTCCTAAGGGCAGAGGTCCTGCCATTCATCTGCTCTGCAGAGCATAACACTAGTGAGCAAGAGAGGCAGCAGAGCAGGCAGGTAGTTGGCTGGTTAACAGACACACACAACACAGGAATAGAAACAGGCCAGCAGCTCCAGACAAAGCAGGGCAAGAGGCAGCCGGGGCCCCTTCCACATGTGCAATGGTCTCTGGCCAGAGCTAGTGAGGGCTTTCTCTTTCCTGTCTTTGACTTGTGTCAGCCTTTAGAGGTCTGGTGAACCCTCTCAGAATCCTGACTTTTAAAAGACCAAAGCAAGCTAGAAAGATGGCTCAGTGGTTAAGAGCACCGACTACTCTTCCAAAGGTCCTGAGTTCAAATCCCAGCAACCACATGGTGGCTCACAACCATCCATCCATAATAAGATCTGATGCCTGTACACTGAAGAGAGCTACAGCGTACTTACATGTATAAAATAGATAAATCTTTGGGCCAGAGCAAGCGGGCCTGGAGCGAGCAGAGGTCCTGAGTTCAATTCCCAGCAACCACATGATGGCTTACAACCATCTGTACAGCTACAGTGTACTCATATATATAAAATAAATAAATAAATAAATATTTTTTAAAAAGACAAAAGCACAATGTATACAGTAGCAAGGGAAGCCATTTCCTCAGGCATCATTCAGTGAGCTTTTAAAAGAAAAATGCACGTTTTAGTCACATACATGCTTTTTTTTTTTTTTTTAATGTATCAAGGATGGGATCTAGTTGCAGAAAACAGTGAGGAATTAAACTTGTTTCTCAGGATATTTAAACCTCTAGAAAAAAGCATGAAAACACCCATGATTTCTATTACTGATAAGCCTGGCATCTGCCAATTCTATTGTAGCTGGTTGCCCACATCCACAATGAAATCCTCAATTTCACTGAAAGCTTAGTGAAGATGGAGACACACTCCTTCCTGGCTGAGTTCACAGCTCCCGAAGTTCCTCCCACATTCCCCCTGGCTTTCCAGGATGCCAGAGAGAAATCCTTCCCGTACACAAAGTCCCAGTTTTGTTCTCAACCAGCGGTTAAGAACATCAGAGCCTATCAGGCTTGGTGGCACAGGCCTATAATCCCAGGCTGAGGGAGGAGGATTGCACACTCAAGGACAGCCTGAGACATGGAAAGAATTCAAGGACAGCCTGTGTAACTCAGTGAAGCCTTGTCTCCAAAGGGAAAGGAAAAAAAAAAGCTAGGGATGTAGCCAGTGCTTTGTGTTTGTCTAGCACAGTGGTTCTCAGCCTTTCCAATGCTGAGCCCCTTATACAGTTCCTCCTGTTGTGCTGAATGCCTCCCAACCATAAAATGTAATACAGTTCTTCATGTTGCACTGAATCCCCAACCATAAAATTTATTTTTGTTGCTACTTCATAACTGTAATTTTGCCATGTTACAAATTATAATGTAGATATTTTTTGAGGTAAAGGTTTGCCAAAGGGGCTGTGACCCGCAGGTTGAGAACCTCAGATCTAGAGTGTAAAAGGCTCCAGCTTTCATCCTTGGTGTTTAATTAATTAATTAATTGAGGATGATGTGCATTAGTATTACACCTACTGGTATAATGTTAGTAAGATAAAGTGATAGAATCCTTCTTTAACATGATTGAGATCCTAGGCTCAACCCCCAGTATTGAAGAGAAAACTGTATCAAAGCCAGATTTCCTCTACTTCTCCACCCACCGTGCCTCAGTTTCCTCACAACCATAGGCACAGAATGAGTGCAGGCAAAGCGGCAAGAACAGCGCTTGGCTCACATCTGTGCTCAGTTTTTCTGGGCAAGCTGCCTCCACGGTGAGTCTCAGCCCCCAAAGACAACAGGGTGAGGAAGCTTCAGACTTGGTGTTATTTACTAACTGCCTTCATGTTAATAAGCACGCAGGCACAATTAGCAGAGTTATTTCAATTCTGAGGTTTGCATGACTATAAAAACTTCCCATTTCTCCTTCCCCGATGTCTCTGCTAATTACAAATGTCGTCATCCATCACTGCTGTCATGCACACCCATGCTGGCTGCATGGAAAGCGGTTGTTAAGGCAGGATAGTGGTGCACACTGACTAATTGGCCATCACACCCAGGATGAATGGAGACAGGTGAAGGATGCTGGCCAGGTCCCGCCTGCTCTTAGGATCCCAAACTACAGATCTCCAGCAAGATCTTTGTATCATTCCTCTTGACCTCCCCGCTGCTCATAGGAATGGGCCATGTAAAGGTGTGTGAATAGGTGCGCTGAATTAGTAGACTCTGGGAACCCAGGCTAGGCCAGCTCTATTCCACAATGCTGTGTGACTTGCAATTACTCACTGTGGCTCTCTGGGTTACCTGTTAATCATTTATAACATGGGATAAGGAGGGACAGGTAGCTGTAAGATGTTTTCAAAAAGTCTCCCGTCTACTGCATCTCAATTATTTTGGAGCAGATTACTCTTCACATATCCAGGCAGCCATCTTCCCATGCTCTGGGGTATCCCAAGCCACCTGGTCCTGAGAGTCAGAGATTGGCAGAAACAACCATGCTCACCTAATATTTCATGTGGACTATTTCCCCATTTTTCCCAAGCTCTCTGCAGCTGAATGAGACCACGTGTCCAGTACTGACCAGTGAGCTATCAGGAGAAGTGACATGTGTCATACCTAGCCTCAGGTTACAATAGAAATGACCACCCTGCTGCATCTTCCCATGTGGTGTGCAGAAGGCCTATGGTGGGGAGGTGGATATGCTAAGCTAGAAGCAGCTCATGTCCCATTCTGCCACTTGGAGGAGGACATCTTGCAGAATTAACAACCAGGCCTCTGCCTGTGTGAAGAGATGGATCTTGCTACCACAGGATAACCTGGCCTATAGCGCCTAACGGTAAGCATTTTCCCAGAGAATTTCTATCATGGGGTTTTTAACAAAGGCCTGTGGTGGTAACAGTGAGTAAAGAGTCAGGTCTCCATCATGGACTGCAGAGAGGCCAGCCACAATCACAGAGAGTGCATTTTCTATAGCACAATGGCTCAGAATGAGGAGCAGTCTCCTCCAGCTGCTTCCTCACCAAACCCCTACCCACCCACTCACCCACCCACCCTCTTACTCTACCCCCACCCCCATATTCTCCACCTGCACCCCCAGGGCTTTACAACTCTTCAGCCAAGCCAGATGAGCTGGGAATGGAATCCTCAAGGTGTGTCCAGGAATCTAAGGGGATCTTCTGCTTCCTCGGTTTCCCTAGAGAGGCTTTTCACGTGGCTGTTTACCCAGAAGACAATGCGTCTGCAGCAAGAGACTCACCGCATGGATTTCAGGCCTGGGAAGAAATATCTGAATGGAGACTTTGTTCTGGGACCTCTCTATCAAGGGAAGTTAATGTAGAATAGAGTGCAGTTGGGTGCTTTTCTGTCCCTGCAGCTTAGCCCTTCTCGCTTTCCTGGAGTTTTAGTGAGAACTAGAGCCTTTCTCACCTCTGCAGGGAGTGTGTATCCCACAGAACCCTTGATGCTGCTTAAAAATTGTAAACTGCTTGAGGAAGGAAATAATTCTGACACCTATGAATTCAACACGAAAGACTCCAGGGAGAGGACCCTGGGATGAGCGTGGAATCCCCAACATCAACATCTTAAAAGTGATCACAGAGCCTCCAGAAGTACAGGATTCTAGAATTCCAGGAGTCAAAGTCCTGGAATAGTCCTGGAAATAAACGGATGAGGGAGGCCACCCATCTGGCAATCATCAAGGCTGAAACCACAAGGGTGCCGTTGGATGCTGCTTCTCAAGGTAGTGCAGAGGAACAAACTTCTCGCCATCATCCCCTTTCTAGGTCCTGTGCTCACTGCCCCCCCCCCCCCGCACAATAGTAAGCAGCTTCGTGCACCAAATAAATAAATAAATAAATAAATAAATAAATAAATAAATAAATAAGTGGAGTGACTTTGTATTTGAAGGACAAACACCAAGTCTCCTCTCCAGGGCCCTCTCCCAAGCCTCTGTATATTACCTCCACGTGACCAGGCTGTCAGCTCTGCCACCAGAGCTCTGCTTGGCGGTGATAAACACAGGAAGCAGCACACTGTCTACCCCCTCAGGCCCTGCAGTCAGGGATGGGGGGTTGGGAGGGGCCATCCCTGGAGCCACTCCAGGATTTATGTTTGAAACTATTTTCTATTGCCGGAGGAGAAAACAAGCAGATGTTCATAAAGGTGAACTTTGTAAATCAGCGCATGTGTGTTGGTGCACGAAGCCCTTTGAGGCCACCTAACAGGGTTGAGTTTCTGCACCAGCACCTGGCATGCTTGGGCATAAGGACCCACCCACCATCTCCCACAGACCCCATCCCCTGCCTCTCACCTTGCTCTGACTCCTTCTCCAGGAAGTCTTCCCAGACATTCCTCTTTCTTGCTCCCAATACCAATAAGCCCTTTCTCAGGCTGCTATGAGCTCAGGTTAGTCCACAATCATTTGTTTCTCTTCATCCTGTGTCAGAAGCATATCTCCCAGCCCTAACCAAGCCTAAAATTCATGGGCAGCCATGCCAACTATTACCCAAGCTAGGGTCGCATCCAAGACACTGTGGAGTCTGGAAGGGTGTGTGGGATGTTCCTGTGGATTTGCAACTTCCTGGAGAGCAGACCCACCACTTCTGATCAAAGCCAATCAGGATAGGCAGGAGAGGGCCTTCAGAAGCTCTGAGCATCGATAAAGATGTGGTACTGCCCGACTCTATACCTGCCATATGCAATTCCTGCCAACTGGAGTTGAACTGTGAATGACACACACGTGCAG
Organism: Montemys delectorum; assembly: GCA_019843815.1. Lineage (NCBI taxonomy): Eukaryota > Metazoa > Chordata > Mammalia > Rodentia > Muridae > Montemys > Montemys delectorum. Next base: position 1,163 of record JADRCD010195596.1, on the reverse strand, counting down.
CAGAGCTGAATGTCTTGGGGTCCCTTGCTCCCTTAGAATGCAGCTGAGTCTACTCGGCACATGAAGAGGTCACTGCCCCTGCCAGCTGTGGAGAAAGGTGAAAATGTGAGTCTCAGGGGAAGGTTGAAAACAAAGCTGGGACTCAGCATGCAGATGGGACAACAGAATGTAGTCTCCCAACCTCTGCAGCAGTCAGGTGGCCGTAGGCTAAGTCTCCCTAGCAACCCTTTGCTTCCCCAGTCTGAAGAGCCAGTGACGGAAGCTCTTTGGGCTCTGTCAAATATGGGGACTACTGGGACCTTCCTCAACACTCACTCCCAGGAACAGACCTCTTGGGTCAGTTGGATGCCCATTACTATAACAAATCCCTAAGCTAGTTGATTAATAAAAACTTTGGCCCTTGGTTTCAGAGGCTCTGGTCCATAATCAGTTGGCTCATTACATTTGGGTCTGCAGCCACTCATCATGATGGGAGGATGTGACAGAGCACAACCAGAGGCAGCATAATCTCTCACCTCATGGCTGAGGAGCAAAGGAGAAAGTGAATCTCACAAGGCCCTTTAAGGGTCCACCCCCAAAGACCTAAACACCTCCCATTAAGACCCACTTCTTAAAGGCTCCATCATCTCCCAGTAGCTTTACCCCATGGACCCCAGCCTTTCACACACAAGAATTTAGGAGAGATTCAAGTTCCAAATGCAGCAACAATGATGGTGGCCCAGTGGAGGAAGGATTTCAGCATGCCTAGGAAAGTGTCCTCACTCTCAGAAGTCCATCACCTGGAACTGTGTTGCCACTCAGCCCAGTCACATCAGACTTTCTGATGCCATTGAGTCCAGATATCCCACCGCAAGGGACAGACATGAGCTTCCCAGGTCCAGGGCTTAGACAGTGTCTTAGTCAGGGTTTCTATTCCCGCACAAAACATCATGACCAAGAAGCAAGTTGGGGAGGAAAGGGTTTATTGAGCTTACACTTCCACATTGATGTTCATTACCAAAGAAAGTCAGGACTGAAACTTGAGCAGGTCAGGAAGCAGGAGCTGATGCAGAGGCCATGGAGGGATGTTAGTTGTTGGTTTGCTTCCCCTGGCTTGCTCAGCTTGCTTTCTTATAGAACCTGTAAGATCTGAGTAAACAGGGACATCTCAGGAAAAAAAAAAA
>JADRCD010195595.1:17934-36346 GCA_019843815.1 Montemys delectorum | reverse complement strand
GAGAGAGAGAGAGAGAGAGAGAGAGAGAGAGAGAGAGAGAGAGCAAGCACACCCTTGGGTGAGCTCATGTAAGCGACAGGGACATGTTGAGGTCGGAGAACAACTTTCAGAAGTTGGTTCTCTCCTTCCAGCCTGTAGATCTCAGGAAACTAAAACTCAAGTTGCCAGGCTTGGTGGCAAGGGCCTTTACCCACTGAGCCATCTCACAGGCCTTCAGATAGGACTCGACCCCAGACTTCCCTGCCATCTGTTTTCAAGCATTTTCCTGCCTGGCTGGGGAGTTAATTAGGGAAATTAATTAACACTGTGCATACTCAGCAATGACTCAGCTGGAAAACTTCCTAATATGCTTGTCCCCAGGCCACAGACTTGGGGATTTTAATTCAGTCACTTTACTGTGTACCTGGGAATCTGCTTTTTAACAAAGCCCTATGCAGCCAGCCAAGGTGGTTAGACTTCCTCCCCCACTCACAAAGGAACTGTACTCCCCAAGCCTCAGTTTCCCTAAAGCCTGATCTTTTCACAACCCCCTTGGGTTGTCTGGAGGACTCCTCCATCATCACTGTCTCGCAGGCCTGCAGTTCCATAGTGTAAATCCATGCTTGAAATCAGGCTAATTTTCTTTCCAATTCTCAAAACACAAAGGATTTGTTTCCTTCCTTTCAGGGCCAATACAATTTACTTGCCTCAAGGAACCTAGACTTATAAAACACAGAGGCCTATTTACAAAATTCCATCAAGACAGCATCTTCCTTGGCCTGGAAACACAAAGTGTACGCCTCAGCTAGGGCCCTCGTGCTGCCGCTGATGGGAACTTGACCAAGAATCAGGAGACAGTTCAGCCCGTGTAAGCTAAAGGACTAGGCTTTGATGCAGCTAGCTACTTTCCTTCTGTTTTCTTCTCCCACTGTCCATTGTAGTGAGAATTTTGGTTTCTTTAAAAACCCCAGTTATGTTACATGAATATGGTTTTGTTTTAATCCCAAGTGTGGGATATAGGGCTGCTTCAGTTTGTCCATGACAGCTAACTGTGATGGCCTCTGACTCTAAGAGGGGGTGTGAATTTTGACAGCTGCAGATGTTTAATCTGGGGACTCCGGAGGGGCTATAAGTAGGAGAGCCCAGAGAGGGCCTGTGGCTGCTGCTTCCCCTGTAGGTCTCTGCTACTGGTGGTTCCTGCTGTTGTGTTTACTGGTCTGCTGGTTTTCTGTTGCTAGCTTGCTGAATCTGACAACAAAGACTGGACTTGCCCCTAGGAATCCAAAGCCCCTATCATCAGGAAGTAGGCTAAAGAGATCTAGGCTCCCTTTCCCCTCTAACCTTCTTTCTCTCCTACCTTGGGGCGTTGGTAGGGATTAGGATGGAATAAGATTGGAAGGGTGGTAAATATAAGAACTCAATAAAATAGTCTAAAAGTATGCCTACATTCCATAGCACAAACAGTATCCAGCGCCACAGATACACACAGAAGTAAACAGGCAGGTAGGTGGGCCTAGCACTCAAGGAAGAGAACTTTTAAGATTCTGACTAGAGGGGCTGGAGAGATGGCTCAGCGGTTAAGAGCACTGACTGCTCTTCCAGAGGTCCTGAGTTCAGTTCTCAGCAACCACATGGGATCTGACGCCCTCTTCTGGTGTGTCTGAAGACAGTCATAATGTACTCATATACATTAAATAAATAAATAAATAAATAAATCTTTAAAAAAAAAAAAGATTCTGATTAGACCAGTTAGTGGTCTACTGTGCTAGGCTAATGCAGTAATTCTCAACCTGTAGGTCATGGCGCCTGTAGAGGTCTAATGACCTTTTCACAGGATCGCCTAAGACCATCAGTAAACACGTTTACATTATGACGCACAACAGTCGCAAAATTAAAATTATGAAGTACCAACAAAAATAATTATATGTGAAGATGAGGAACTGTGTTAAAGGGTTGCAGCTTTAGAAAGGTTGAGAACCATTAAGCTAATGGAAGGCCACAATAGATGGGGACTTAAATTGTGGCTGTGTCTCTCTCACAGTACTAGAGCATAGACGTTCTAAGTCAAGGCATAAGTGGATTGGGCTTCTCTCAAGGCCTCTCTCTGTATGTGGCCACTTTCTCTCTGTATCCACCCATGTTCTTTATTTCCTCTGTGCATGTGTACGCCTGGGATGGCCTCTTTCTATCCAAATGCCTCCTTTCTCAAAGGACACCAGTAACATTGTTCTTAGTTGGGGGTGGGGGGAGGGACATTCTAAATCTTCTTCTTTACTTAGCTACCTCTTTAAGGTGCCCACCTCCACACACAAGGACCTCTGCATATGAGGTCAAAGAAAGAGGGTATAATTGCATTCATAGAGACACAGAGACATGCACAGAGCAACACAGCTGGATCAAGGTTATTAGTTTAGCAACATAAGAAAGTAGGCTAAGTGACTTCTCACCAGAAGCTAAGAGGGGGTAAGAGTCTGCCACACCAAGAGGCTGGTGTGGGGCAGGGTCACGAGGTCACGTGAGGATGGGATGTGGCATAGTCATACAACGACGCAAACCAGTACCAGTGGCTTAAAAATACTAGAGAACTGGAAGGCATCGCTCCGACAAGGAGAAAGATGATATGAATACAACCCATTATTTGTGACCATGGGTGAAGGAGCTGGGGAAATTAAGAGTAATGGCAAGGTTTCTACCAACCAGGGAGAAGGCTGACCCGAACTTCCTCTTCCAAGTTGAATCTTAAGTCCATTCCAGTCCCTTGAAGCATCAAACTTAATTGTACTATTCCTTAAATAAATTGGTATCAATTGAAAATATACATGACTTGATTGTTCCCTCCACATACAATGCTGAAATGTAATAGACTTTACTGAAGTACTCAAAAGAACCTCTAAGGAGGGATGATTCCTGAGGGAGCTGACCTTGAGTATAGATTAATGCCGTTGTCTTGGGGATGACATTATGCTACAGGAGTACATTCCTTATAAAGGTGTGCGTGTGCATGTGTGTGTGTGTGTGTGTGTGTGTATACACGTGCACACACGCATGTGATATATTTTCTAGTTCTTCCACATTGTTCTGATGCAGCTTGAAGGCTCCCACTAGACACTATTACAACAGCTGGAGACAGATTAAGACAGTGCTCTTGAAGGAGAGCCACCTGAATGTTTGTCAGCATAAAGGTATTCAGAAGCAGAACAGATAAAAGCAAAACAGTTTTTTTTTCTTTTTTTTTTTATTAGATATTTTCTTTATTTGCATTTCAAATGATATCTCTTTCCCCAGTTTCCCCTCCAGGGGGAAAAAAAAAATCAACAACAACAACAAAAAAACTGTTCTCTCCCTCCTCCCCCTGCTTACCAACCCATCCTCTCCCACTTCCTGGCCCTGGCATTCCCCTGCACTGGAGCATAGAACCTTAACAGGATCAAGGGCCTCTCCTCCCGTTAATGACTGACTAGGCCATCCTCTGCTATACACATGCTGAAGCAAAGCAGTTTTAACCTGGAAAAAAAGTAAGATGTTCATCTACCTACACATTTCTCCTATGAAGAAAATGACCCCATATTATCTTCAAAAAATACCTCTCAGAGATAGAAAGGGCGCTGGATGGACACCAAAACACGGACAGGCTCCGTTCTTTTGAAAGAAAACAACTGGGAAAAAGAGAGTGGCGCTCTAGAGAGACCGGAGTTTGACTGAAAGCCAAGCTAGAGCAGGGAACCAATCAAGAACAATTAGTGCTGCTCAAAGAGCTCCGGGGTCCATGGAGAATTCCAAAATGGGAAAGAAAAGTGAAACTTGGGCTCAGTTGTGGTTTTAGGGCTGAGGGGCTTCTTGGTTTCCATTGTGACATACTGACCTGGGAGAGGATGGAGAAACCAGCCACAGCTGAAAAGCAGCTCCCCTCACTTCCTTGAAGAGTCAGACGAATGGACTGTGCTCTCACTCCACTGGCCTCTCCAAGGAGTGATTATTAATGAGGGCGCTGACCTCAAATGTGGGACTCAGTTGACTACCATGGAGGTGGGCTCCTAATAAAAGGCCATATTGTCTTCAAGAAAATATCTTTTTAAAATTAGAAATTTGCTTGGGAATAGCTCAGTGACTAAGTACATGTTTAGCATCAAAGTGAAATTAAAAGTCCTCTCTTGGGATTATCCCCATTTTTAAAGACTAATCTCGCTGAGAGGGTATTTTGTGTAAAGCACTGGCCTGGACCTTCCTTATGCTGTGACCTTTAATACAGTTCTTCATGTCCTGGTGACCCCCATCCATAAAATTATTTTTGTTGCTACTTCATACCTATAGTGTTGCTACTGTTACGAATCGTAATCTAGATGTCTGATGTGCAGGACGTCTGATAGATGTCCCCTGTGGGGGTCATGACACACATTTGAGAACCACAAGCTGTAAAGGCTGGCTTAACCAAGAACCAAGACTGCAGCCCCCGTGCAGTTACATGGCTTACTCCGTTAATCCTCCTCCTTTCCACCCTAATGTAGCAGGAGAGTGAAGGTCTCCTCTAGCTTTAGTCATTATAATATTAATGCTCCAATGGTTCAATATGTTGATAGATGAACATGTCATATGCTCAAATATGTTTGAGTGTGAAGTCTCTTCCATAGGCTCAGGTGTTTGAACACTTGGCCCCAAGCTGGGGGCACTGGTTTGGAAGGTTGTGGGGATTTGGGGAGCTGTGACCCTATTGGCAGAGGTGAGTGCCTAGGGACTTAGTCTTGAAGCTTCTACTTGCTTTCTGGTTCCAGTTTGAGCTCTTTGCTTCCTGTCTCTTGCAGTAACGGGACCAGCCACCTCATGCTCCCATGGCCATGGCTCAAGTCCATGGTGGACTAAAATCCCCTGAAACCTGGAACCGTGAGCCAAAGTTACTCCATCTATCAGGCACTGTATCACAGTCACTGATATGAAAGATAACTAGTAACCTGCCTCTGTTGGCTTCCTAGTGCTGCAATAAACTCCACGGCTAACAGCAGATTGGGAGAAAACAGGGTTTATTTGACTTCCAGGAGCTCAAGGCAGGACCAGATGCAGAATACTGCTTACTAGCTTGCTTCTCATGGCTTACTCAGCCTGCTTTCCTATAGAACCCAGGACCACCTGCCCAGGGGTGTCCCCACCCACAAGGCCCTGGACCCTCCCACAACATCACTAATCAAGAAAACATACCAAGGGCTTGCCTAGAGACCAACCCAATGAAGGCATTTTCCCCATCAAGGTCCCCTCTTCCCTGGTGACTGTCAAGCTGACGACCAACAGCTCACAAACATACTCAATCACTTTTATTAAAAATGCCTTTTCTTTAAATCGATTCACCTGGGGGGGGGGGGCAAATGAATTTATGTTAAAAGGAAATGGTGCATCACTATCTGAAATAGAAACTCATAGACTTCCGAAGATGTTCCTCATAATCAGAAAGAAATGTGTGCAAGAGCAACTACTTAGATAATAACATTTTCATAGACTTATGGCTGGCAAACACCTCTCACAGGAATAGGAGAGAAATCCTACTGTAGAAACACTACCTTTAGATCAGCCCATTTCTCCCCCTAGGGCGTAAGTTACAGTGAAGTACATTGACCAGAAATCCTTACTGTAAGGATGGTTGCTCCCAGCTCATTTTTTTTTCTCCAGCCCACAAGAAAGAACAATAAAAAGGTTTATGTAACAGAGCTGAGTTTGCTTCAACTAACTCAAACTGCTTTCTTATTTCCATGTCTCTCCACTCTGACCACTGTCAGATAGTCTTTACCTCCTACCTCTCTCCTTCAGGTGATGTCAACTCCACCATGTACAGGCCACATCAGCCCTCCTCACCAGTCTTCTGCTTCACCTGCTCTGGGGGTTCCCTGGACACTGAGGCAGCTATGCTCTCCCCAAGTACGGAATATGTGATGATTCTTCAACAAACTATAGACCCAGCAGCTGTCAAAAGATCTTTAAGTGGATTCCGTAGTCCAGCTAACAACGCGTCTGAGCTGCCTTGCAGGTGTTCATCATCATTAGTCAGCACCTCTGGCTCATCTTCCCCTCCATCCAATGAGCAACAAATTCAAAGGCCTTCAGAAGTCTGCATTAGAATTAACACATGTTCAATTTGCCCAAGCCCAGGGTAAGATGCTTGGTGTATCATTAATGCAAGGCTGAGAAGCCTATGTGATATTTCTAACCCATCTATAATATGGATCTTAAACTTCACTAATTTCACCAATGCATTGATGTGTATATGGTACAACAGTATCTTACTTTTGACTGAAGAGGGATGGCTTGCACATGCTGGCAAGTACAAAGGAAGGAATGTTTTAATATTGGAGAAAATAAAGAGAAGTGGTTGAATCAGGATGAAGAATACCAAAGTACTATCTTTTGCATCACATCTATTAAGTAGCAGTAGGCAGAGGAGGAGCAGAACATATCAGCATTTTAGGGAAATCTCTGCTGGGAATTGCATCGTGGTGCAAACTAAACATGGCTGTTGACTCTGCTCATTACATCTTGCCCTCTCTGAACAGGTAAACATTTACACCTCAGGGGGCACTTAGCAAATGGCATCGTAGATCAATTCTCTTTAAGATGAGAAGTCAGACCCTGGCAGGCAATATGTCTTACGCACAGAGAGAACCTCTGGAAAGTTGAACAAAGTTACAGCCTTGGAGCGAGGAACGCAGTCAAGTATCATTGTGGCAGATGCTGTCACTGTGCCACACAGGCCCCAAGAGATCCAGCTCCAGAAGCAGCTCAGATGTCTCCAAACTGTGTCCTCTCCTTGGACTCTCAACTGGGGCACACCGTTACCCAGGTGGCAAATCTGGGCATCTGCTTAAGCATTCCCCACAGCCAGTCACCATGCCCTTTTCAACATCCCTCGGCCCTTTGCCCACAGCTGTTGCCCCTTCGCACTGTTTTCAGGAAGAAAATATAATTTCTCCTCAACTCTCAGAGCCTGAAGTTGGGGCACACCCCTCTGACAAAATGAAAACAAGTGAGTTCGTTGTTGTGTACGGTCCACGGGGCTCAGGAGAATCTCTCTGGATGGGAATTCCAAAAAGTTATTACTTCCGGGCTGCAGATGTAACTCAGTGGTACAGTGGTTGCTGTGTGTGTGCGTGTGCGTGTGCGTGTGCGTGTGCGTGCGTGCGTGCGTGCGTGTGTGTGTGTGTGTGTGTGTGTGTGTGTGTGTGTGTATGTGAATGTATACCACTGTAGGTATGATTCTCTACAGTGGAAAAGGAGAGAAAGAAGAGGGGACAGAATAGTGTCTTAGAACTCTGGCTTATGTAACCCCACGGACAAAGAACAGTAAATATGAAGAATGACAGCATGAAAGACTCCCAGGCTTCCAAAAGATGGAAACAGAGGTGGGGGAAGAGGAAGGGAAAAGGAAATCAGTTTGTCATTCCCTCTGGTGCGGTGTCTGGGCTGAGTGCTGTTCTAGTGGAGAATTTGCTGTGTTTACTCAGCAAAGGGGAATCCAAAGAGGGGTGCCCTGGCTTTACCGCTTCTTAGTTGCCTTTAGCCTAAAAACATTTACATGAAAGCTCTGGGGGTACTGGTTAGCTCGTATTGTTGTTCCTCCTAAGGGGCTGCAAACCCCTTCAGCTCCTTGGATCCTTTCTCTAGCTCCTTCATTGGGGACCCTGTGCCCAGTACAATGGATGGCTGTGAGCCTCCACTTCTGTATTAGTAGGGTACTGGCAGAGCCTCTCAGGAGACAGCTATATCAGGCTCCTGTCAGCCAGCACTTGCTGGCATCCATAATACTGTCTGGGTTTGGTGACTGTATATGGAAAGAATTCCCAGGTGGGGCAGTCTCTGGATTGTCCTTCCTTCAGTCTCTGCTCCATAGTTAATCTCTGCAACTCCTTCCATGGGTATTTTGTTCTCCCTTCTAAGAAGGATCGAAGTATCCACACTTTGGTCTTCCTTCTTCTTGAGTTTCTTATGGTTTGTGGATTGTATCTTGGGTATTCTGAGCTTCCGGGCTAATATCCACTTATCAGAGAGTGCATGTCACGTGTGTTCTTTTGTGATTTGGTTACCTCACTCAGGATGATATTCTTCAGATCCAGACATTTCCTAAGAATTTCATAAATTCATTGTTTTTAATAGCTGGGTAGTACTCCATTGTGTAGATGTACCACATTTTCTGTATCCATTCCTCTGTTGAGGTACGTCTGGGTTCTTTCCAGCTTCTGGCTATTATAAATAAGGCTGCTATGAACATAGTAGAGCATGTGTCCTTATAACATGTTGGAGCATCTTCTGAGTATATGCCTAGGAGTGGTATTGCTGGGTCCTCGGGTAGTACTATGTCCAATTTTCTGAGGAACTGACAAACTGATTTCCAGAGTGGTTGTACCAGCTTGCAATCCCACCATCAATGGAGGAGTGTTCCTCTTTCTCCACAACCTTGTCAGCATCTACTGTCTCCTGAGTTTTTGATCTTAGCTATTCTGACTGGTGTGAGGTAGAATCTCAGGGTTGTTTTGATTTGCATTTCCCTGATGACTAAGGATGTTGAACATTTCTTTAGGTGCTTCTCAGCCATTCAGTATTCCTCAGTTGAGAATTCTTTGTTTAGCTCTGTACCCCATTTTTTAATAGGGTTATTTCCCAAGTGTAGGGGAATGCCAGAGCCAGGAAGTGGGAGAGGGTGGGTTGGGGAGCAGGGAGAGTGGGGAGTGAATATGGGTTTTTCTTCTGAGGTGAAACCAGGAAAGGGGATAACATTTGAAATGTAAATAAAGAAAATATCTAGTATGAAAAAAACTTTTATATGAAAGAGGGATATTATGGGTTGACATTCTGGTTACCTGAGAGAGTGCTCATCAGTCTCTTCAGGTACAGCCTGGGATGCCTTCTTCCCACTCCAGTGTTCTCCTGACTAGCTAGCTGCCTGAGTGAGATTTCAGTCTGCAATGCTAACACCTCCGTGCTACTGTCTTAGCCACCTAGTCCATTGCTATGGAGAGACGTACGAAAAGGGAGAAAGCACTTAATTGGAGGCTGGCTTCCAGTTTCAGAGGTTTAGTTCCTTATCATCATGGTAGCATTCAGGCAGACACCGGGGCAGTCACTGAGAGCTTCATCCAGAGGGGATGGGAAGGAGTGGTGATCTTAGGCCTGACATGGGCTTCTGAAACTTCAAAGCCCACCTCTCTCTCTCCCCCATACCCAGTGACACACTTCCTCTAACAAGGCACACCTCCTAGTGGGTCTGGATTCCAACAGAAAGGAGACTGGAAGTCTGTTGCTTCTCCACATCCTTCACAACACTTGACATGCCAGTCTTGTTAATTGTGGCAGTTCTATTGGATGGGTTGTATTGTTCACCGTGGATTGATTTTGCATTTTGAATTGTCATAGAATGTTTTCTCAAATGATTTTTTTGTTGTTGTTATTGGCCATTTGAGTATCCTTACATAAGGTTCATTTCCTACCTTTTAGAAAATGGAATATCCATCCCTTTCATTTATAGGAGTCTTTTTTAGATATGATAGTTTGTGTGAGCATTACAAGTTCCTTCTCCTGGTTCAGGATTTGCCTTTTTGTGCCTTTTTTCTTTTTGATTTTTTTAAAAATAGTCTCTCTCTTCATAGTTCTGGCTGTCCTAGAACTCACTATGTAGACCAGGCTGGCCTCAAACTCACAGAAATTCTCTTGTCCCTACCTCCCAAGTGCTGTACTTACTGGTGTGTGCCACCTCAGCCAGCTCATGCCCTTTCAGGTTGCAGTAATGTCTTTTGGTGTGCACAAATTCTAAGTTTTAATGAGATAAAAATGGGATAAAGGCTTCAACACATGATTTTGATGAACATATAATTTATACACGATGCATACTCTTAATATTGGAAAAACCTAACAGAAACCCTAACTAATAAATTAGCAAGCCACTTCCCCATCTGCTAGCCCAATTTTGCCTGTTTTTAAACTTGGAAATATAAGTATGATTGATTACTAAAGTGTAAACTCTATATGTCTTCTCATTAAGGCCCTCATATCTAATAATCAATGTTAACAATTATCATTTCCACCCAGTAAAAACAGCTTTCCTGGGCTGGAGAGGTGACAGAGAAGGGAAAGGTGTTCACAGCAGCCTGCCATCAAGCCTGGGGACCCACATGAAGGTTGAAGGAGAGAATCGACTTCCCCAGGTTATAGGGAGGCCTGTGCTTCCTCCCCTCCCCATACTGTCATCTTAACAGATGCCCATCTGTCGAGTTCTGCTCTTTGCTTAATTTACTATCCTTATGGAGATGCTACTCTGCCTTGAAATCTGGTGGAAGAAAAATTTCTATCTTGTTCTTCAAGAGTGTTTTGACTAACTCTGGTCCTTTTGTTTCTTACTTATTTTAATAAATAGACAGACAGACAGATTTTTTTTTAAAGGAGAAGAAATCTTAAGACAGCCCCCAGGGGCACAATTCCTCTAACAAGATCACATCTCATAATCCTTCTAATCCTGTCAAATAGTGCCGTTCTCTAGTGACTAAGTATTCAAATGTATGAGCCTATAAGGGCCATTCTTATTGAAACTACCATATTCCATTCCTTGGCCCACATAGATTTCAGCCATATCATAATGCAAAATAGCATTCAGTCCAACTAGAAAAGTTCCCATGATCTATCATATTCTCAATCCTGTTTAAAAATTCAGTCTCTTTTGAGACTCATAGTAAGTAGCTCATAGCTACTTAACAACTATAATATCAAATTTAAAAAGCAATTCACATACTTCTAGTATACAATGGCACAAAACATGCAATTACCATTCCAAAGGGGAGGAAATGGGTCAGAGTGAGAAAATCAAATGCTGCATCTCCATGTGTGATGTTAGAGGGCTCTTCAGCTCCCCAACTCCTTTCAGCTTTGTGGACTGCAGCACGATTCTCTCTCTTGGGGTGTTTCCACACCTGCTCTGGAGCTCTCCTTGGCAAGTATTTCACACTGGCATCTCCAGCATCTTGGGGTCTCCAAAGTGATACAGGCTTCACCTTCACAGCTTGGTGCAATGGCCTCCCTGAATATCCATGCAGAGACACCCCTGAAACATACTTGGCCTCAAGGACTCCCACTTCCATCACCCCTTTCTCGTATCCTTGACTCTAAAGCTACAACCACATGGCTGAAGCTGCTAAGGTCTCCTGTTTGATGGGGTTGGTACTCAGCCTCCTTGTTAAGTCCATTTGCACCAGCTTTCTGTTGCCCATGGTTTCCATCACTGCTTCAGCTTTCCTTTAATTACTTTTCACAAATCGGAAGCTTAGCTGGGTGAGGTCTTGCCCTGTGGTCACCACTCCCTTTATTACATTTAACATTGGGCTTTTCTTTACACTTGTTACCTCCTTGGGCACCGGACTCAGCTCCTCACTTCCTGGTACTCCTTTTCTCCTCACATCCTCACACTGCACATTTTGTATTTCTGTTTGTCTGGCTTGATCCTGTTCATTACAGATCTGCATAACAGTTGATGTGTTAGTGCGACATTTGGTCAGAAAATACCACACTAGGCCCAAGCAGTTACACGCATAAGAGGTTTAATTGAGAGGGTGAGAAAGGGAAGTGGCGCAGAAAGAGAGGAGTGGAAGAGAGAGAGAAAGATAGAGGAATGTTCCCCGTGTATATATATGGGTTGTGACGTAGCCACCACAGGTAAAGGTGGGAGGCAAGCCCAATGGATTTTGGGAATATGGTGGCTGTTGCCCTGGCAACAGGTCTGTGGACCCACCCATGCATAGGCACAGGCTTTGGATGATGCTAACAACAATGATTACTAATAACCATGTAACAGAGTCCATACTGGGCTATCCTGAAATCTCCTCTTCCAATGGCATTAATCCAAAACTCTTCGATTGTGGCATATTTTTAAGGCAAGGGCAAAAGAAGCCATATTCTTTGCCAAAATATCACAAGAACAGTCTCTAGGCCATTTACTAAGATTCTTCCCCTCTGAAACTTCTTGAGGTGTCCCCTAACAATTTAACTTGTCCTCAGCAGTGTCTTCCATGTTCCTACTATGATGGTCCATTAAGCTTTGTTTAAAGCATCCAACAGCCTTTGCAGTCCAAAGTCCTCAAGTCTTCCATATTCCTCTAACAAACAGTATGGTGAGACCTGTCAGCAATACTCCAGTCCCTGGAACCAACTTCTGTCTTAACATTGTTCTATTGGTATAAACGGACAACATTGTTGGCATCAAAAGACCAGTTTTGCAGATCTGGCTCCAAACTCTGGATGTCACGTCTGGGTGTCATGTCACCTGTTGCTATGGCAACTACATATCTTCCCAGAGCCCACTCCCCACACTCACCTGTGAACAGTGAACAGATTACGTTACAGCCTATATAAAAGACAGAGTTTTCCCCACTTTCGCCCCCTTTTTTCTTTTCCCCTTTGTCTTTCTCTCTCTCCCCTCTTTGTCCCCAGTAAAATCTCTTACACATGGAACTGCTTTGGCCTGGTTGATGTGCTGTGTTCAGACTTGAGATGCTATTCCAGTACATCAACCATAACCAAGACAACCCTTACAAAAGAAAACATTTAATTGAGAGCTTGCTTACTGAGGTTTAGTCTGTTATCATCATGGCAGGAAGTATGGCGGCAAGCAGACAGATGCTGGACCAGAAGTTAAGAGTTCTGCATCCTGATCCATAAGGAGAAAGAGAGACAGAGAGAGCCTAGGCCTGGCATGGACTTTAGTCACCAGGCAGTGTCACTACTTGAAAGGATAAGAAGGATTAGGAGATGTGGCCTAGTTGATGGAAGTGTGTCAGTGGAGGTGGGCTTTGAGATTTCAGAAGGTCCTGAGTTCAAATCCCAGCAACCCCATGGTGGCTCATAACCATCTGTAATGAGATCTGATGCCCTCTTCTGGTGTGTCTGAAGACAGCTACAGTATACTTACATATAATAATTAATAAATCTTTGGGCTGGAGTAAGCAGAGGTACTGAGTTCAATTCCCAGCAACCACATGGTGGCTCACAACCATCTGTACAGCTACATTGTACTCATATACATAAAATAAATAAATTAATTAAAAAATTATATTTCAAAAGCCTGTGCCAGGCCTAGGCTCTCTCTATCTCTCTCTTCTTATGGATCAGGGTGTAGAACTCCCAACTTATGTTCCAGCATCTGCCTGCATGCAGCCATATGCCCTGCCATTTCTCCACACACATACAGCAAACTATGTCTCACCCCTACTAAGTCACACTCTATACGTTCACTTAGTAAGGCAGTCCTTCTCATATGGCACACTTGCCAATAACTCCTGAGAGCCTTGTCTTGAGAATTGCCTCCTATTCTTGTTCACTTTCTGCTGCTGTGATAGCACCATCATCAAAAGCAACTTGTGAAGGAAAGGATTTATTTCATGTAACAGTTCATCACTGAGCGACGTCAGGGTAGGCACTCATCAGGAGCCGAGGCAGAGATCATAGAGGAGCGCTCTTACTGGCTTGATTCCAGATTCATGGTTGGCAACTACCTTCCTTATCCAGCCCAGGCCCACCTGCCCAGGGAATGCACCACCCATAGTGAGCTGGACCTTTCTACATCAGTTAACAAATACACACACACACACACACACACACACACACACACGTTTCACAGATATGCCAGAGGCCAATGTAGTGGCGCTTGCTCACTTTGGGGGAGGGGTTCCTTCCTCCCAGGTGACTCTGGTTTGTGCAAAATGAACACTAAAAACCAATCAGCTCATCTTCTCAGACATCATCCCAGACCAGCATTCCTCCTTTCATAGCCACAGGTGCCCTGACTTGCTACGCAGTGCGGGACAATTTATCACACAGTCTCTCTCATTTCCATCTCCGGAACACTCTAGCTCCTCAAGAGAAAAGGAGAATCCTTACCTCCGCATCTCTGGTGACTCACACAGGATGACGTCATGCATAGCAAACAAGTGATTTAACAACCTTCTGTCCAGGTAATGATGATTACCACTAACTTTCAAACCAGAGTTTATCTGTACAAAAAGGCACAGGCCACAGGGACACACAGAGAGTTAACTAGTCAGTGGTAACCTTTTAAAAGGAAGACAAAATGGCCAACCCCTCAATTCTATATGTGGCCCAAAACCAGCAGGTGTTCAGTGTTCAAAGGAAACACATACACACACAACACATCACACACACACACACACACACACACACACAGGTACATACATACATACACCCTTCGCTTCTTATTTTCTCCACTTGTTCTCTAATAGTTAGGGCTCACGTTTCTTTTTCTTTAATAAATTATTGACTCTAGGTGGTAGGAACAATGCACAGAAACTGTTACAGCAGACAAGAACATCAATTCAGCCTAAGCTATGGTTCTGTTTTAGGAAGCCTGAGTAGACAAGACCAGCTGCAAAGAGGAAGATGGGGTGAAGTCAGCTCACACCGTTTCCTAGGGCAGCTCTACCTGTCATCATCATGTCGGTGAACAGACATAGTCTTACTGTGTACCCAAGAAACATTTGAGTTCTAATTCTGTGTTTAGTTCTGCAAATAAAAAACCTACTGGCACACCAATCCCCTCATTTTCATGCCAAAACTTACTATAGGCAAAACTTTATTTCTGTGCACATGTGTGTGTGTGTGTGAGATATGTGGGTATGCATATATATATGTGGTATGTGTATATGCATGTGGTATGTATGTATATGTATGTGTGTGTATAAGTGGTAATATGTGTATGTATATATGAGTGTCTGGTATGTATATGTATGTGCTGTGTGTGGGTAGGTGGTATATGTGTGTGTGTGTGTGTGTGTGTGTGTGACATATATATACAGATATATATGGTATGTGTGTAGTATATATGTATGTCTGTGTATGTATATGTGTATGTCATATATATGTGTGTGTGAGGTGTGTGGGTGTATGTGTGTGTGTGCATGCGTGTGTGTGCATGTGCGTGTATGTGTGTGTGAGGTGTGTGTGTGTGAGGTGTGTGTGTGTGAGGTGTGTGTGTATGTGTGTGTGAGGTGTGTATGTGTGTGCGTGTGCATGTGTGTGTGTGTGAGGTATGTGTGAGGTGTGTGTGCATTTGTGCGTGCATGTGTGTGTATGTGTGTATGAGACGTGTGTGTGTGTGTGTGTGTGTGTGTGTGTGTGTGCGCGAGTGTGGAGGTCCCAGGACTACCCTGGTGTCACCCTCAGTAATACCATCTACCTTCTCTGAGACAGTGTCCCAGCAAGCAGTAGAGATCTCCCTGTGTCTTTCCTTCTAGTGCTGGGATTACCAAATCAGGGCACTACACACAGGTCTATTTGGGGGGTTCTGGGTATGGAACTCAACTCTTCATACTTATCAACAGAACCATCCCACAGCCTTTTAAAATGTATTTTAAAACACTCAGAAAGGAGCTGGGAAGATGGAGAGATGGCTCAGTGCATTTGAGTGCTTTCTCTGCAAGTATGAGGGACCTGAATGTGAATTCCCAGCACACAACACTGGGAGACAGAGAGAGGTAGATCCTGAGAGCTTGCTGAGCAACCAGCCTAGCTGAAACACGAAGCTCCTGATTCAGTGAGAGATCGAGCCCTACAGGGTAAGACAGACAGCAAAGGAGGAAGGCACCATGGCACCCAGCTCTGGCCTCCATATGCACACATAGGGCCCACACCTGTACCCATAGGCATGTACCACATATGCAGGACTTGGGCAAGTGAATGAGTCAAACTAAAGAAAAGAACTATTAACTGCCACGCACACTTGTCTACACCAGTCATATCCAAATTATCGGGGGTAAAAGCCTCATTAAGGATGAGAGGCGTTAAGGACCCAAAAGAGAACCTGTGCCTCCTGGGTATTCAAGATAGTCGCTGGCATTTCCTAACACAGATGTGTTCCAAATCAGTCTTTCCAATCGTCAACATGCCCTCATATTTAGGCATAAAGGTACCCCAAGAAATGATTCATTAATGGCTAAGATTGGGCTTGTTTCCTGGCCAGCACGATGTTTCCAATATATTCTAAATCAATTCCAAGCTATCCTTAGCTTGGAATTTCTCTCAAGGAATCTGCCTGTCAGACAGATTTTGTCCTCAGAGTTAACAACAGAAGTCAAGCTCATTCTTCATTCCTTAGGGCAGCCCCACAATAGTCAGAACTGTTTTACATACTAGAAACTCAAGGGCATTAGCTAGAACTGTTAGGTCGGAACTTCCAGGTGCTTCCCTCCAGTGAGACCCAGAGAATTAGCAGGAAATGCCAGATTGGACTATCCTAGTCCTTGCCTCTAGCAGAATCAGGGAATTAGCCTAGGAATACCAAATTAGCCCCAGCAGGGAGGGCTCAACTGCTCTTCCTCCTGCTTCACACCTGGTTACCTGATTCTACCGACCTTGTGCGGCAGTCACTTGCCTACGTGATTTCAGTCTTGCACCCCTTGTTGTAACCCTGTAAGGAGCAGGTCTTTAGGAAGACCCACTCCACCTCGTAATAGGAAATGTTTGGAAGTTGTTTTGAGATAAATTGTTTGCAGTGAGCTGGTTTGATGTATTAGTTATCTAGAATAATATATAGATGTTTTGCTAAAATTAGAAATATTAGAAGTATATACTTGGGCAGAAAATTTTCCATAAGAAAAGTAAACAACTTGAATAGATAACCAGACTCGAGTGGTTATCTGAACCCTGCTTCAGAGTGACATCAAAAATACCTTAAAGAGACAGCATAGAGGTGAATTGTCATCCCCATCTCAGTAGCCATGGCTGCCAACGTAAACCTCCTGAACTCTCAAAACTCTACCACAACAACCAGAAACCATCCAAGACCACCAGAATCTCCAAGGTCAAGCTCAGACTACGTGGTCAAAATCTAACTCTCCAGAACCCCTCACTGACAGCACAGCCTGCTCGATGCCTGAGAACACCACCTTCCAGCTGAGAGATAGCTGACAGCCTGCTCCACACCAGCTGAGAGATAGCTCAGCTACTTTCGCTTCGGGAACACCACGCCTTGCATCAGAGATAGCTGAGCCTGCTTCAAGGGACACTGTCAGGTCGTATTTACCCCAATAGGTAGAAAAGTGAAACTGTAATATGCAGTAAAGTGAAATGTTTAGCTATTTTATTGCCTTAGCCTTTATCCTCTTTGCTCTGATAACATATTGTATGCTATGTGTAGTTGTACTGGAAACTGACATAAAGCATTCAAACCCTAAACAGTATGTTGATTCCTCTCTTACTACTCATGAGGTAATTTCTCTCGGTGGAATCCAGTATTCAAGCGCCTGAGTGAAGGAGCTCTGTCACCTTCCTTCCCAGAGGGGGTTAAGCCCCTCCGTTCCTACTCGAGACAAACCCCCACCCATCTATGTGACTCTTGTCAGTTGCCTTGTTTCCTGTACGCCATATAAGCCTGCTTCTCACTTTCTGCTCTCTCTTGGACTGGAACCTCTCTTGGATGGGGACTCGCACTGGAACTTAGATGAACTAGAACTTAGATTTATGCAGTCCGCAGTCCCCCAGGCCCAGAGTGCTTGGGCCTGGGGGATGCAGCACCCATCCAGAGGAGATGGCTGCTGCTTTAGACTCAGTGTGTTTCAGGTGGCCACAGATGTACCTTAATTACTAAGCTGCCAGATTTATCATTTCTCTTTTACAATGACTGTAAAAGTCTGATGCCATTTTTAAAAAATACATTCAGATCCTGTACTTCATGTGTCATCTCTGCCCTCATTTCTTCACCTATGTCTCGTCGACCTGACTAGGACCCCTTTTCTCCCGTAGGTTGAGGGAGGCCCAGATGGGCTGGCCTGCGGCAATTAATAAATGAACGTACACAAAGCCAGAATTCCAGAAACTGGAATACTATTATACTAGGCCAACACTTCCTCATGTGGGGGGCAGGAAGGAGAAACTAGTGCCCGAGTGTGCAAAACAGCCTACCCAAGGTTAGGTGTTGGAGAGCCTAGATGCCACCAGAAGATCAGCAGAGAGACATCAGACCCTGATTACTCTATGACTCTAAGTTGCTAAATTTAAAAACTGTTCTTGTTGTTCTGAAAAGAAAAAAAAATTAAATCACTAGTGTCAAGCCTGGTGGCACACAGATCTGTAATCTTAGCTACTTATAAAACTGAGGTAGAAGGATCACAAGTTTAAAGGTTACAGAGGTTATATTCAAGGCCAGCTTGGGCAACTCAGAAAGACCCTGTGAAAGGAAGGAAGGAAGGAAGGAAGGAAGGAAGGAAGGGAAGGGAAAGGGAAGGGAAGGGAAGGAAATGGAAGGAGGGAAGGAGGAAGGAGAAGGAAAAGGATGAGAAGGGAAGGGGAAAGATGGAAAGAGGGAGGGAAGGAAGGAAGGAAGGAAGGAAGGAAAGAAGGGAGGGAGGGAGGGAGGAAGGAAGGAGAAGGGAAGGGAAAGGTGGAAGAGGGTGGGAAGGAAGGAAGG
>JADRCD010195595.1:0-17534 GCA_019843815.1 Montemys delectorum | reverse complement strand
GGGAGGAAGGAGAGAAGAGCAGAAGGGAGAGTGGTACAATGATAACTCCACCATTTAAGGGCAAAGACAAAAACTAGGAAGGGAAGAGAAAGAAGCCCGACTCTCATCACCATGGCCCCTTACTTTGCCTCAGAGACCCAGGAGAGCTTCCCTAGAAGGCCTTCTGAAGAGATCAGTCATTCTGTGCTGTCCCTGCTGTTCTGCCCCACCGCCCCTGCCCCCTGAGATTCCTGCTGCCTTGGCAAACCTGATGGCACGTCAAACCTAATGTTTCCAGAACTGTGCAGAAATGCTGAGGAGACGTCTGTGGAAACCTATTGTCAATTATCTGGCAAGGGGGAAGTTTGCAGATATTAGGAACAAGAATTGGGTGAAGTCGGGCTCTGGGTTTTAATGAGGATCCAAATGAGAATGTTGGCTATTTCCTAGGATGTGCTAAAAATAACCTGGACGCCTGCCTCCCCTCCCCCCCCCCCCCCTCCCCCTTCTCTCCCCGCCCCCCCTGAAGATGCAGGGGGGCGGGAAAAGGCTCCTTGGGGTCCAGCACCAGGGACGTTTGCTCAGATAAACATAACTGAGCTTTGCTCTGCTCCCCACGCATCAGTGGACCTGCCACCTCAGGCTCCTGTCACATTTACACTTGAGGAGATTTGAAGGTGACAATGGATGAGTGGATCATTCCTGTGCAAACAGGCTTTGTGGATTTCAAGCTGCTGCACCTTCTCCATTTTTTTTTTTTTTGCTTTGATTTTATATATGGCTCAAACTGGCTTCATCCTCCTGCCTCCACCTTCTGAGTGCTGGATCACAGGCATGTGCCACTATGCCCAGCTCTGATTTCAACCATAAATCCTTCTGGCCTTCACTACTGCCAACTTGACTCAACCCTCTTGTCATTTTTTTAACCTTCCTTCCTGCACTTCTTGCCTCTCCTCCCTCCCCGAATCACAGCGTTGCCAGAACAACCAGATCTCCACCATCACCATCACTACCACCACATATTGACCTTGTTCAGCAACTTCCTGTGCCAGGGCCACAGCAAGGGTCTTTCTGAGCTGTTCCCAAGCTTCTTCAATCCCCCTTGCTCCCTGGGTACTTCCTGCTCCAACTCAGGTCTTCAAGTACCCTCTGCCAGCCATGCCCCAGGAGTCTTCAGGTCTCCATGCATGCAAGGCCATCCCTCTGCCCAATTCTGACTGATTGTTCAGATTTCAATACAGCTGCCATGTTTTCAAAAAGGATGCTCTCCCCCAATGCCACAAACCTGTCCAAACCTCTTCTCTCACCTGCTCCCATCCCCCCACAGACCTCTCCTCTGCAGGACAGGTCTGGGCTGCATTTGCACATTTGGTCAATGATTAATTGATTAATGGGATTAATTCTCCAGAGAGCAGCTCAGGAGAGCAGGAGCCTGCATTTGTCTGTGCATGCTCAGTACCCGATATGCTGCCTGGCATTCTTGAAATGTCCAGTATTTGCGGAGGGAGCACTGCTCATCTCCAAATAAAAAATTGTTTAAGGGTTGTATGACCTGTGAGGTTTGAGTGGGAGCAGCATTGGGGTTGGGGAGATCCTGAGTCGACAGATGCATTAACAGAGCAACAAGCAGTACAGCAGGGGTGTGGTGAAGTAAGACCCCTCGATCCTGACAGACAAAGCAAGATGTCTGATCTTAAAGGTTTCTAGGGGAAGAGGAGAACTCACTTCACAAGGACGTATTAGCCAATGTGTGACCTGTACTGCATACTGCCACAGAATGGCAGGGCTTGGCCTACAGGACACAGTAGACAGTGGTGCCTGTGCCTCCCAGTTTCACAAAGGCAAATTTACCATAGCTAGGCCAAGCAATTGGGACTACCCTCAGTCTTGCCCTGTGAACTGATTTCTGGCCCTATACTGGCCAGCCTCAGTCCTTTGGTTGACAATGTCCATATATAATATTTACTCTCTAGAATTGTGGGATGGTTAGTGTGATGCTTGTCATTATAAACTGCTCCCCGGAGAGCAGGTGCCTAGATGAATCCCGCGTTGTCTCTCAAGTGAAATGAGAGGACTTACTGGGTATAATGCCTCATACCTGTAATTCCAGCACTTGAAGAACTGAGTCAGGATGGTCAGGAGTTCAAGGTCATTCTGAGCTACATAGAGATTTGTGGCCTGTCTGAGCTACATGAGACACAAAGGACCAGCAGGAAGACTCGGGGGTTAAGGCTGCTTGCTGCTAAGCCTGAGGCCTAAGCTTGCTCTCAGAATCCATGTGATGAGGTGAGAGAGCTCACTCCCACAAGTGGTGCTCTGACTTCCACATATGTACTGTGGTACGCACAGGCACACACATACACAAATACATACATACATACATACATACATACATAAATACATACATATAACTTCTTAATTACAGAAACCCAAAACCAAAAATGTCAAATATTGTTCTTTATTGGTTTGAAATGCTTATCTTTTAACATTTCAATCCAGATTAAATCTGAGGTGGACTCTTGTATCCTGGAGGAGATTTGTGGAAGAAGAGCAAGATGGAGGATGGGGAATGATACAGGAGGAGCCTGGATGTAACTTTTTCCATGGAGCTTTAAGAAAACCCAAGGATGAGCTAGAGAGACAGCCCAGTCATCAAAGGCTCACCTCCCAACCAAAAATCTCAAGAAATCCAAGGCAAAGAGTGCAGTTACAAACTAGGCACAGGGCAGCAGAGGGACCAGACTCAAGGGTAGGAGACCCCTCCCTCCTCAACAGGAGGAGCCAGTCCTTTGGTTTGGGGATGAGATGGCCTGTGCCCTCTGCTGGGCAGACAGCACCCACCCCGGCCACCTTTGCTAAAGGAGCAGCCATCAGCTGCTGTGGGGTTCCAGCCCACCCTGTGAAGAGTGAGCTCTCATTGTCACCGTCTTGAGCTTCCTTAAGTGTTTTAAGTTGGTGACTGCCTAAGGATATGCAGAGCTCCGTGAGAAATCTACAAACACTGTGACGTGTGTCTGCCTGCGAGTGACAGGAAAGCTAGCTTCCTCACGGCAGGCATGGGAACGGGGTCAGGTCAGGGTTCAGATAGCTGCCAGAATGGAGCTATTACGTTGAGGTCACAGGGCGTGGGAAAGCCTTATCATTTTTCCAAGTTGGCTCCCGTGCCTAGGTTATTACTCTTCCTTCAGCCTCAAGGATCAGAACTGTCAGCCAAAGGACCAGCGCTCACATTAAAGAGACGGTCTACTCCGAAGCCAAATGACGAGTATGGTTAGAAAGCACACATTCGAGGTTCTCCAAATGCCATGTTCTAGTGATGTAGCAATTCCATGGATTTTTTTTTTCTTTTTTTAAGAAACAGAACAAAGAAGGCCACAAAACAGCACACTTTTGACTATGTGGATGGGTGGATCAGGTAGGCGGTTATAGGAGGCAACCAAACTTTGCTATTGGCCTTAGATGCTGTCTGTGGATATTCTCAGCCCCTTGATTATTGGAAACTGTCTGCTTATGAATCCCAAAGAACTTACCTCATCGTCACAAAGACATTAAATCGCATACAGAGGAGGGCAATAAATTGTTCTTAAGTGGATAAAAGATGCCCCCAAGATATTTTTTTGTTTGTTTTTGAAGATAGGGTCTCTCTGTGTAGCCCAGGCTGTCCTGGAACTCTCTCTGTAGACCAGGATAGCCCTGAACTCACAGAGATCTGCCTACCTCTACCTCCCAAGTGCTGGAATTAAAGGTAGGTGCTACCACCACTACTGGGCCTCCTAAGATATGGACTCTAATGTAGATATACTCTAGACTGGCAACATTCCAACTTCTCTACCTCATTTAGTTCAGCTAATCAACCTTTGTAATCGAAGGGCTTTTTCCCTAGGATTTTTCATTTGCATACCCATCAATGACCCCACTAAAATTAAAGAAATCCTTTGAAATATTTGTTTAATGGCCCAGATGTGACACTAGCACGAAATGACATAAGACAGATTAGTTTACCTTACAGGAGAGGGGAGAGCTATGTCAAAACCCTCCTTCCTCTGACAGAAGAGGGGAGGAGAGGGACATGTTTAACTAGTTAGTGATATTCTGGTCAAATATATGATTCTGATCTCTGATGTGTGCTGGATTTTAGTAAATCTATAACCCTTTTGGGAGGGTTATAGGTTTACTTAAGAGAGAAAAAGAGCAGGTAAATTTAGCTACCGCCATACCACCTTGAATGCACGGATCTTGCCATATCTCAGAAGGCACGCAAGGTTGGGCCCTGGTTAGTTAGTACTGGGATGAGAGAATGTAAATTCAAATTTCCACAGGGCAAAGAGTTAAATTTTGAGCTGATTTATCTGACACTTGCTCAGTGAATGACTAGGGGAGAAAGGTAAACGTGCCCAGGTCGCGTGGTCACAGTCATCTTTCCTCAGTACATGGAGACAGGAACTGATCTGGCAACAAGTGATGTAGTCTTCCTGGGAGCAACAGGCCTTAATGCCAGGAGGAGGCCTAGTGCTGGGACTCTGGGCTTAAAATTTGAGTGACTGCCGGAAGGAACCCCCGAGAATGTAATCTTCCTGGCACACAGGTCAGTCATCTGCATTCTTCTATGTGCATTCCACGTGCTTTCAAGAAGACCAAACAAGAGTGGAAAGGCTAGCACGGTCGGAATCTCTAAAAGATGAGTGGTGTGGGCCTAGTTGCCTGCTGATAGATTTTTGGAAACTGACCAGCTCCTGAGAGCACTGACATAAGCAATAGATTAAATCCTTGAAAGATTCATAAAATAATAGCAGTATTAGGAAATGACAGAAATTAGGAGGCAAGGCCTGTGGGGAAGTAGGTCACAGGGGCCATGTTCTTGGGAGTACGTAGCCCAGGCCCCTTGCTGTTTCTGGAGACTCTTGCTCCCTGGCTGCCAGGGACTAAGCATCTCCACCCAACTATACCTTTGACCATGACATTTAACCTCATCACCGATCTAAGAACACGGGAGTCAACCAACTGCAGACCGAAATCTCTGAAACCATGAACCATAATAAATCTCTCTTGTAGACTTCCTCTTGGAAATTTCATCAGAGTGACAGTGAAAGCAGTTGACACACATAAAAAAAGATGCCATCCATGCTAGAAAGAAAATGTATCAAGAAGGTCAATATACACTGTTACTAGCAGCCCAGGGTAGAAGACAAATACTAAGTGAAGGATAAATCCAAGGGAAGTTCTGGCTGCTGGGAAGCTGAGTGGCATTCAAAAAGACCTAGACAAGCATTTGCAGTAATTGCAAATGGCTATAAGGCAACCGATAAGACTCTGAGTGTCAATTGCAAAGGGAGAAAACCCCATTCTAAGTGACTTAAATGGCCAAGGCCCTCTCAGACTGTGGGCAGGGGTAGGGAGCCACCGTGGCAGAGTGGACATCTGGGGGCTATGGGAACTCAAAAAACATCATATGAACTGAGCTTCTCTGCCTTTGTCTCTTGAGTATTACATACCCTCTGCCATGGTTCCTTTGTTCTAGGCTCTCCCCTTGTGGAGACGATATCTTTTCTGAAGGCCTGGTCTTTCATATTTGAGTCATTTCCCACAGTTGTCTGGGGGATGAGAGACCTCAACCCTTTGTTTGGAGTTTCTCCTGTTATGTGCTGACTCATGGGAAAGGGGCAGATAGTCTCCTGAGGAAAAAGACAGGATGCCATTCCTAGGGGAAGGAGAAAAATCTACTTACTAATGAAGTCATAGTTGTCCACTGCAACGGCTCGGGAGTGTTCTATTCTAGTTATATTAAAATTGATACTCTGTGGTGGCTTGAATAGGTTTGGCCCCGTAGACTCATGTGTTTGAATGCTTGGCCCACACAGAATGGCACTATTAGGAGGTGTGGCCTTGTTGGAAGAAGTGGGTCACGGTAGGGGTAGGCTTTGAGGTTTCCTATGCTTAAGCTCCACCCAGTGCGGAATTCCAGTCTCCTCCTGACTGCCTTCTGATCAAGATGTAGAATTCTCAGCTCCTCCAGCATCATGTCTGCCTGCAAGCTGCCATGACAATAATGGACTAAACCTCTGAAACTGTAAGCCATCCCAAATCAAATGTTTGCCTTTATAAGAGTTGCCTTGGTCATAGTGTCTCTCCACAGCAATAAAACTCTAAGACAGAAGTTGGTATCAGAAACTGGGTTATTACTGTGACAGGCCTGACCATGCTATTGCTTGGAAGAATGTGGATTTGGGAACTTTGGATTTGGAAAGCAGTGGAATGCTTTAAGTGGGGCTTAATGGGCCATCCTAGTTGGAATATAGAAGACATTGGTCCTGAGAGTGATTGGAATTCAAGAGGTTTCAGAGGAGAAGAATTTTAGTATGTTGCCTGTTGATCATTCTTGGGATATTTTGGTAAAGAGTGTGGCTGCCTTTTGCCCTTGGCTGAAGAGTTTGCCTGGGGCTAAAGTAAAAAGATTTAGATTAATTGCATTGAGGAAGGAAATCTCAAAATAGCCTAGCAGAGACAGTCAGGTGGTTCATTCATGCAATGAGCATTTTGACCAAACATACCAAGCTTAGAAAGGAAAAATATAACATGTATAGTTCACGTATTAAAGGATCAGCGGGAAGTATAATGGAAGTCAACCCTGTCTTCCAGGAGATAAACAGACTAAGGGAGTGGTGACCTCGGATCAAGATCTCACCTAACTAAGCTTATGTACGCGTTTACAGTTCCACAAGGGATAGTTAAGTCATATTAGGAATTATTATGATCTGGCTATTGTTTCATTTGTACATAAAGGGATATGATTGTGTGTCAGATTCACAAGGGGAGGATTTTGATGGCTATTCTCAGTTGTCAACTTAACTATATCTGGAATGGGCTATAATCCAGACATGGAGGGATAACCTGTGATCCAGATCTTGAGGTATAGTAGTCATGCTTATAAAGATCTTGTGAAAAGGAACTAAAGAAAAGCTTAGGTCTTAGCCTTACAGTTTCAGAGGTTTAGTCCATTATTGTCATGGCAGCTTGCAGGCAGACATGGTGCTGGAGGAGCTGAGAATTCTACATCTTGATCAGAAGGCAGTCAGGAGGAGACTGGAATTCCACACTGGGTGGAGCTTAAGCATAGGAAACCTCAAAGCCCACCCCTACCGTGACCCACTTCTTCCAACAAGGCCACACCTCCTAATAGTGCCATTCCATGTGGTGGTGCATGCCTTTAATCCCAGGAGACAGAGGCAAGCAGATCTCTGAGTTCAAGTACAAAACAAGTTCCAGGTAAAGAAAAGCATGATGCTACACGCCACTAATTACAGCACTCAAAACACAGAGGCATGCAGTTTTGTGAGTAAGATGTAATAGAACAAGGGGGACATGTTCCAGCCTCAGCAAGCAGCAGAACCTGGCAGCTTTGGCCACATAACTCTGGCTTTAGAGTCAAGAATAGAAGAGGTTTCTGGAACAATTGATGATAGTTAGCTGGAGCTAAGAAATTAGTAGTGATTAAGAAGAGACCAGCATCACTGAGGTAAAATCTTTTGAGAAGTGTTTCCTGAGAGCACAAAGAAGCTGAGTTCCAGAGATAGACCTCATACTGGCAGCTGGACTTGTTAATGTGTTCTTACACATTATAGATAGTGCTGGTGCTGAAAGCATGAAGTGGTCATGGAGCCCAGCTGAAACTTGGCACTATGAGAGGAAATGAAAGGCCATTGGCAAAGGTGGACGTTGAAGGCCCAGGACTGAAGGAGTCATGTCAAAAAGTTGAGGCTTGGCTCCATGAAAAGGGCCGATGAGAGGCTATGGTGAAAGTGTAGCCTAGTTGCAGTGGAAGACCTCAGCATATTAGAGATGCCAGTACCATGGGATGACCATCAAGAACAGAAACAACAGTGGAGTAGAGTCAGTCAGAACCTAGATTGTTAAAGAGAGCAGAGCTAGAGAAGTGATCCAAGCCCTTTAAAGGAGTCTAGAAGATAATATGTGGATCCCAGACATTAAAACAAGAAGCTATCAAGTTGAAGTTGCCTTGGAACCCCCAAGATGCTAGAGATTCCAGAGCTTCAAGATACCTACTGAGGAAAGCTACTAGCAGGGAGTGGAACCCGCCCAAGAGAAAGAATTGTGTTGCAGTCAACAAAGCTGAAAGGAGTTGAACATCAAACATGAAAATGTAGTTTGGAGTTCACTCAGCTTGTTTTTGGCCTTCCTTTGGTCCAGTATTTCCTCATTATGGCATTTGGGAATGGTAATGCATATCCTGTGATGGTGGAAATATGTGATCTGCTCTTTGATTTTAATTTTAAAGGGAATTACAATTAATAGATTGCATGAATCTCAGAAAAGACTTTGAACTTTTAAACATTGTTGAGATTGTGATAGACTACGGGGACTTTTGAAATTAGACTAAATGCATTTTGCATTACGTTATGGCTATAAGCCTATGGGGGCCAGGTAGTACTATGTGGTGGTTTAAGTAGATTTGGCCCCTGTGGTGGTTTGAATATACTTGGTCTAGGGAGTGGCACTATTAGGAAATGTGACCTTGTTGGAGGAAGTGTGTCACTGTAGGGATAGGCTTTGATACCCTCTTCCTAGCCAAATGGGAGCCAGTCTTCTCCTGTTTAACCTCAGAATAAGATGTAGAATGCTCAGCTCCTCCAGTGCCACGCCTGTCTGGATGCTGCCATGCTTCCTACCATTATGATAATGGACTGAAACTCTGAAAGTATAAGCCAGCACCAATTAAATGTTGTCCTTTAAAGGAGTGGCCTTGGTTATGGTATCTCTTCACAGTAATGGAAACTGTAACTAAGACAGTCCCCATAGACTCATGTGTTTGAATGCTTGGCCCACAGGGAATGGCACTATTAGGAGGTGTGGCCTTGTTACAGTAGGTGTGGCCTTGTTGAAGGAAGTGTGCCACTATGGGAGCAAGCTTTGAGGTCTCCTATGCTTAAGCTCCTCCCAGTATGGAATTCCAGTTTCCTCCTGACTGGCTTCTAAACAAGACATAGAACTCTCAGCTCCTCCAGCATCATGTTTGTTTGGATGCTGCCATGTTTCCTGCCATGACAATAATGGACTAACCCTCTGAAACTGTAAGCCATCCCCAATTAAATGTTTGCTTTTATAAGAGTTGCCTTGGAGCCAGGCAGTGGTGGTGCACGCCTTTAATCCCAGCACTTGGGAGGCAGAGGCAGGAGGATTTCTGAGTTCGAAAAAAAGAGTTGCCTTGGTCATGGTGTCTCTTCACAGCAATAAAACTGTAACTAAGATGCTATCTAGTAGTGTTCATTTATTTTAATAATAATAGAATTTTATTTGTATATAGATATTATTGAAACATTCTATTTTGATAACATTCTCCAGTGTCTAATAACCTGCATCAATAAGAACTGTGTTTTTTATTTATATAATTATGGGTAAGGCAGTGTCCTGGGGTGAGCCGGGGTGCTTTTAAAATAAGTGTGGTGAAATACTCCCGTTTGAATAAAACATGTCTCCATAGGCACCTGCATTTCAACCCTTGGTTCCCAGTTGGTGGCACTGTTTGGGAAGGTTGTGAGACCTTTAAATACAGCAGCCTTAAAGGAAGAGGTATGCTACAGGCAGGCTCTGAAGGTTTATAGCATCACCCCCACCTCCTACTTGCTCTTTGTGCTTCCTGTGTTCAGTTAGCATCTCTCTCAGTGTATCTTGTCCTAGCCACCTGCCATGCTTTCTCTTCCCCCCCCACCCCCTGCCAGAACTGTGAGCTAAAATAAATTTCTTCTTCTATAAGCCATTTTGCGTCATGGCATTTTATCAGAGCAATAGAAAGTAAATGACATATGCATGAGAAGTACAAGTCCTACTTTTACTCTATATCTTCCTCCCACCCAGAACTATTCAGACTCACTCGTGGCTGGTGGGACTTCTCTAATTAAGGCCAAGACCCTTCTCAAAGGGACCTCCACATTGAAGGAGGAGACCCACTTCCTTCTGATTCCTGCAAATTCAATGTCATGACACAAACAGTGTGACACACTAATCTCCAAGAAACTTTCTTAAGAGCAGTGGTTCCCAAGCTGTGGGTCACGACCCCTTTGGGGAGTCAAATGACTCTTTCAGCAGGGATTGCATATCAGTTGTCCTGCATATCATATATCTAATTATGATTCATAACAGTAGCAAAATTACAGTTATGAAGTAGCCACAAAATAATTTTTTATGGTTGGGGTCACCACAAGATGAGGAACTGTGTTAAAGGGTCACAGTGTTATGCCCAGATCACGAGGTTTCTACAGACCACTAGAGACCACCATGAGTCCAACTCATATGCAGAATCAAAGAGTCTTCATCCAAGCTCCAACTTGAACCCTCCAACCTCTCCAGCACAGTGGAAGGTGTGGACGGTGCTGGGCTGGTACAAGCCGTGCCTGTTTATCATGGTAACAAGGTAAGGGACTTTCCAACTTGGCATTTACATGATTAGTTGACATCTGCTTGGCACACTTCTATTGGCTAG
Organism: Montemys delectorum; assembly: GCA_019843815.1. Classification (NCBI taxonomy): domain Eukaryota; kingdom Metazoa; phylum Chordata; class Mammalia; order Rodentia; family Muridae; genus Montemys; species Montemys delectorum. Next base: position 7,060 of record JADRCD010195595.1, on the reverse strand, counting down.
TAATGATTTCAGCTTGGTAGAAACAATATTCGCTAGCTTAATCAATCTACTTTAGACATTAGGTACTTTCCCCTTAAGACCTGATTGGTTGTTTCTACAAGTGGAGTGGCTATCTGCCCAGAGGAATTGTGATGTTACCAGGATGACGTGACTCCTGGAACAAGCTGGCATTTTTCCAGTTGCTGAGTTGATTCACAGGGCAAGTTAATCATAAAATGGAGTCTGAAAGCAAAATGGAGTTTGCGATGTTAAGCTGAGCCCTTCACACAGCATTAGGACAGTTAAGACTACTACTCTAAAACCTCGCTAACAAGGAATCCAACTGTCTAGAGATGTCTTGGACCTTAAAGCCAGCCATCCAGAATCTCCATATGGACCATGTGGAGAGGGGAACATTTGGGAAAGATTTAAGGGGATTCCTACTAGAAAAGGGCTGCTTGCCTTCAAAGAGCTATATCAGGCAAGAAAAGAAGTCATGTGACTTTCTCCCCATGGCTGCCATAGAGAAGAGAGGGTGGTAATAACACCACAGGGCAGCTTCAAAAGACTTTCCTCTTCTTTTTCCCCAGCTTTAAAGAGAGCAGCACTGCTAATAGACAGGCCCAGACTTGCTGAATCCCAGTGTCGGGGCTTTTTTTTTTTTTTTTTTTTTTTTAGTGAATCATTGAGCCTAGCCCTGCTGTGACTAGACCAATGTCATTGTATCCTTTTACACAGAAAGGAAGAAGCTGGAGATGGACTTGTCCAGTAAGTTAGGGACCCAGCCTGTCTGCAAGAGTTAAGGATTAAGGATGTTGCTCCCCTTTCAGGAATCAGACACACCACCTTCCCAGTGCTCCCTCCAATATTGTAAACACCCTGGTAACCTCATTTGCCCAACTACAATGGCTTCAGGCAACACTGCCAATGCCCAATTTTATGCCTCATTAAGATGTCAATTCAGCTTTTTCCATTTAGTCTGTGAGAGATTGACTGATGGGCCTTTAAAGAAATACTACACTATCTTTTCTTTCAAAAGTCAGATATGCTTTTTTTATTTGATATATTTCCTCTGTCATAATATGACAAAGAATCAGTGTCTGCTCTTCTTTGTGAGCACAGCCAGAAGTTGTGCATTTGAGAGCTTTCCTCCCTGACTGCCCCCAGAAGGAGACAGTTTCTGAGTATGTTCCTGAGACCTTTTCACCTCTCTGAAGACCATCCTTCCTTCACAGGAAAGATGAATGTCTTCACTTAGACTTTCAGAACTAGATCGGATGAAAGAAAATGCTCTGAAGCATTCAGAGGCTCCTTTGAGCTCACCAAAGTCCACAAGTGAAGGAACAGAATCACTCATGTGACTTTAGAAATGATAATTTGCCAAGAGAATCCTTGGTGATATTTATCTAAAATAGTAATGGAGATGTTCATTTGCCATGACCCATAATTCAATCACTTAGATGTTTTCTTAATGAAATTATGGAAATCCTAACTCTAATTGATTTGGGTAACAAAGGGATTCAACCAATCACAGGGCAACAAGCCCTATAGCAGGTAAGATTTTTTTGGCTAAGCCACAATGAACCAAGTTCTTTCTTTGAGTTTTTCATTTCTGAGACTGTTGATCTAAACTCAGCCTTGATACATTATGGGAGAAAGATAGTCATAACCTTAAGCATCACTGTCAATGCCTAAAGGCTGGGAGACAGAATGTTTCATCTTTATTTGCCTTAGAAAAGTTCTCTTTTCCAGGAACCCAGCAAATGACTTTGCACATGTTCCACTGGCTAGAGTTGTACCACATGTTCTTCCCTAAAGTAATGGCTGCATGGGAATTAGAGTTAAGACTCTATTAAGCATCAACAACCGATAGCTGTATAAAATTTGATTTCTCTTAGCAAGGAGTAAAGACAATTGACAGTATCAGTAACCAAGACCACCAAAAAGCATGGATGGGAGAGGGGATGAACAATAGTGTTAACCAAAGGCAGCAGCCTTGAAGGGGTCATCTATGACTGGCTTAGGGTTCAAATGCCATTCCTTTGGCATCAGAACTATTTTGTCTCTAAAGACACATGTATTAACTGGGAAGAAGAAAGCCCACCAGATAGCACATTACTACCAGTGTTGAATAAGGATTTAATGACCATAGTAACAATTCAAGACAAGTTGTTTTGTAAGTAACTATGTTAACAACTACTAGACATTTATCACACATTTATCATGTCCTAGAGTTGTATAAGTGATTATCAGATCACAAAGTTAAGACTGAGACCAAGAGAAAACAGGAAGTTGATGATATCTATATAACTGGCTCATGGCAACTAGACTGTGAACTGAAGGCCATCTGACTTTGAAGTCCATATTCTCAATAAGATACTGAGTGGGAGAAACCACAGACTTTGGAATATATTGATCATGAGTCTGAGAGTGGCTCTTTTCAATCTTTTCAGTTTTCTTTACACAAAAAAAAAATGTATTGTGTGTTACAGAGCTAAGTCAGATAGGTAGACAGAGAGCTAAGTCAGATCTCAGATTCTGAAAGAGTGTGGATAATGAAAGATACTCAGAAAGTTAGTGGACTTGAGTTGTCAACAGCCAAAGAAGGATGGATGATAAGAAAGTAGAGTGGGAAAGGTATGTGGAGTACCAGGTATGATGTTGCGGAAGTTGAGGGTAGAAGTGTCTCCAGAAAAAGTAATGTACAGGTACTATATCCCACGGAGAGGTAAAGAAGTACTATAATCCTGGGTACCTGCAAGGAATTATATTTGAGGACTTCATAGATGTTCAGATCCACAGATGCTCCAGTCCCTTTTACAAGATGATGTAGCATTTGCATATAATATGTACATATCCTTCCGTATATCTTCAGTCACCTCTTGATTACTTATATAATGTGGGGTTTTGTATCTTCCTCTATATTTTCAATAAATGGAGTTTGGTTCTCCCTTTCTTCTTTTAAAGATACAAGGGTAAGAAGATTGTCCAGACCTTGGCAACACTGAATTTTAATCTCACATTCACACTGTTCCACAATGATCTGTAACCCAAACTAGCCAAATTTGGAGATCACCATGGAACTTTACTTTTCTGGAATGATCAAGGAAAAAAATGATCTCTTTTACACAGTCTTGGACTCAAACATGAAAGCCCATATCTTCAGACACATATTCCTCCCCCCATAAGGAAGGGGCTATCCTGCTCCCTGGTCCCCTAGATTGTTATCTTTTAAATCATAAACCATGTAACAAGATTTTGATCAAAATGATATGGGTAGCTTAAACATAATTGGTTTCTATTAACTAATACAAGTGTATTTCTACAAGAATGATAATGTCAAAGGAAAGTTTTAAACACAAGCAGGAGGTAGAGAAAAGAAAGGAGAGGAGGAAGAGAAGGGGAACAGAAGGAGGGAAAGGAAGAGAAAAGGGGAGGAGAAGGAAGAGGGGAGGGGAGGAGAAAGAGGAGGAAAAGGGAAGAGAAAGAAGAAAGAGACAGGAGGAAGAGGGGAAGGGAAGGGAAGAAGAAGGGAGAAGGAAGAAGAAATCAGTTCCTGACAACACTGTAACTGAGAGGTGGATAAAGCAGAGAACCTCCTACCAGGTGACTATAATAAAACCAACATCAGATTAACTGCTGGTACCCACATGAGAAGAAGGATGGTGTCCCAGAACCACGGCTGAACTGCACAGTCTGGTGTGCTCAGCTGCTCCTTTGGAGAAGTAACTACTACTCCTCATTAACTGCACCAGTTATTTTTTTCACAGACCCTAATGAACTCCAGAGTTTGCTCTAGGAAATTCCCTGCCCTATGTCTTCTGTTAGCTTCAAGGTCCTACCTCCTCCATCTCTTAGACTTAGAAACTGCCTATGTCACTGAACCCATGGACTCCTTGGCCTTCCAGCATGAGTTGGGTTTGCCAGTGAGCGGCACCAAACACGAAGCAGGAAAAGCAAAAGGCAGGAAGGTATGGTTGGTTAAGTGCACACAATTTACCCAGCCTTAGCTCCTGGTAAATTAGTTCTGTCCATGCAGATCTTCTCTTGGGTCCTAACACCAGCCCTCTTCCTTTGTCCTTTTAGGCCTAGAAGGAATGGCTCCCCTGTGGCCAGCCTTGATGACTGTACTACCCTTTGTCCTTTGTTACTATCTCCAAGTTCTGTGTGTATGCTAAGAGTCTCTTCTTCAACTGACGTCACATGACTCATTTGTCTTCTACCAGGACCTTGACCCACACATCCACCAACTGACTGCCAGTCTTGGAAGCTGCTTATCAACCTTTGACCCATCTCCCAGGGTGTCTAACGGTTTGGGGTTTTTTCCCCTTCATAGATGAATTCGTTTTATTTTTATCAACTGTACTTCTTACCTGCCAACATCTCTAGCTCGTCCCAGGTCCCTTCCCCTCGATCATCCCCCTCAATCATATTTCCATAAATATATATAGATGGTTATTTCCACTGAATTCAATTAGTGTTGTCTACATTCATATGGGTATAGGGATTTCCACTGTGTCATAAGCAACTGTTTTAGTTAGGGTTTTACTGCTGTGAACAGATACCATGACCAAGGCAACTCTTATAAGGACAACATTTAATTGGGGCTGGCTTACAGGTCCATTATCATCAAGGCTGGAGCATGACAGCATCCAGGCAGGTATAGTGCAGGAGGAGCTGAGTGTTCAACATCTTCATCTGAAGGCTGCTAGTGGAAGACTGGCTCCCAGGCAGGTAGGACAAGGGTCTTAAAGTCCATGCCCACAGTGACACACCTACTCCAACAGGGCCTCACCTTCTAATAGTGCCACTCCCTGGGCCAAGCATATACAAACTATCACAGCCACCTACCAGAGACCCCATTCCTGGAAAAAGAAAAAACAGATTTTCTCTCCACAAGCAGCCACCCATTACCTGTAGCATCTAAAATAAGAATGGACCTTGTAATTCCACCCCGACCCACATCTAACAAGCTTTATCTGAAAACTGCAGGTAAAACCAATAGTGATTTATTTATGTCCCTTTTCTTCCAAAACTCCATATCAAGTATGAGACATTTAAATTAGCTTATTCATATGCCTTTTCCCTGGCAGCAAGTTTGAACAATATCTTTGATATATGCTGGCAATTAATTTGTCTGAGACGCTACTCTGATAATATAAACCCAAAAGGAACCATGCATCCTGTTCCATGAACTCATCGAAGCCTCAGCTTCTGTCCCTGTAGGAACTGAGACAGAATCTTCCATGCAAACTTCACGCAAAGCAAACGTAATATTCTAAAAACGGGATTCAGCCGCTAAGTCAAAGCAGGGCAGGAAAAAACCAGAAATCAGCACAAACGCACAGAAAAAGTAAGAGGTGGAAATCTTTAAGAGGAGGCCGTTGCTCTCTCTGCCAGGTCTTTTTACAGTCACCCTTCCTTGTCCACAGATGACATGGGTGGATTCAACCAGCTGAGAACTGGAAATATCCAAAAAAAAAGAAAGAGAAGGAGTAACACAGGGGCATGGCTGTCTTCTTGCCCTACCTGCCTCCTCTCTGCTTAAGTCCTGGTTAGCGGGATGGCCTGAGTTCCCTAACCGTGGGCGTTTCCATCCTAATCCGTTCATGTAAGCAACTCGAATGCTCACATCTCCAAGGCTGGCCTGGGCATCTTCGAAAGGAACTGTGAGCCTGTCATAGGAAGGCTGTGCATGCCAGGCTGATGGTTATTGCCAGTCATCTAGTTTTCAAAGCACAAATGTACTTTTACGAGACCTACCTATCAGCCACCACAGCCTGAAAACATTAGACAGAGTAAGATCTCTCAGGTGCTGAACAGGCTCCCTTAGGTTCCTTTTCTAAATTGGTCCAGCCAATTACAATTGTCTCCAAAATCTCCCATGGTGCTTTCTTGGAGAGAAATTTCATCATACTGTTAGAAAGAGATGGTGTGGTGGTAAAGACACAGAGAAATGACGTGCATCATAAGATTCATGTGCAATGTAGAAAGGCATCTCACAGGATAGGAGCCTGTAATCCTAAAACCTCTCCTTGGTAAAACTTGTAAATAGTCAAATTTTATGGTAGACATTCTACACTCATGTTTGGAATCTATTAACTGATTTGAACCAAATATGCTGAAAAGTATTTAAAAGAGGGAAGAAAAAACATGCAGCAACTTTTCCAAATAGCAAGAAACTCATTAAAAGGAAATACAGAGAAAATGTAAAGGAAATGGTCTGCCAGGTGATAAGATACCCAGACACCAGCAGGGACAGATGTGAATGCCCAGAGCAGAGTCCAGGAGACCTTAACACAGACTGTCTGCAGCTGTTGCAATTGGGTTTTGTTTTACATGGTACAGATTATGTGATACTACATGATTGAAATCAGGGCGTGTCCTGACCTAAGATACTCAATAGTACATGAAACAGCAGTTTTGAAGACCACGGCTTGCCCTGAGGGATTGCGTTCTCCATGCAGTTTTTGACTCTGTTTTGAAGACAGGCGGAGACCTGGCCGCATGTGAACAGCACTGCCTGTGAAGTACAGACTGAGAAACGGCTTATTGCTGGGAATAGAAAAGGCACTTTTCTTCTCTCTTTTAAATATTTTCCAACATATTTGGTTCAAAACCGTTAATAGGTTCCATATGTGAGTATAGACTGTGTAATTTATCAGGGGATTTTGGAACTGTACAGGCACATGGGTATGTTAAAATCATACTAAGAAAACCAGACCTAAGAACTTATCACACACCAGACCAAGAAAGGGATAGGACTCTGTCATCTGAACCTCATAAAAATGTGGACAATAAACCTGTCCTCTGCCTGCCCAGGGTGTGCGTCAGACTCTCACAAGGGCTTAAGCAGAGCTCGGTCTATACTTCCCTACTTGAATTGTCACCTGCCCATTGTCATTCACCCATCCGCCCACTGTTTGGCCTGGTCTTGGTCCCATCCCTTTGCCTCTGTAGCTGGATTCAACTCTGAAGCTCTCTGCTCCAACCTCTGACTGCTCTCCAGAGACCCCTATCTGGTTCATTATAGCCCCCAGCACACACACACACACACACACACACACACACACACACACAC
>JADRCD010195593.1:0-14046 GCA_019843815.1 Montemys delectorum | reverse complement strand
AAAAAGATCATGAGTTCAAGGCCAGTCTCAATATATAACCCAAGCTGTCCTTGAACTCATGATCTTTTTGCTTCAACCTCAAGGGTGCTGGGAGTGCTGGCATAACAGGTGTTTACCACCATACTTGACTCACACAAAATGCACTGAGTAAAAATAGTTCATGCCTTTCACAGGCAAAGAGTCTAAGTCTAACATATCACATGAAGACAAATAATATTAAATGCTATGAAAAACAGAGTAAAGGTGTTTCAGTACATAATAACCTTAGCAAAAACCATTTAGACTACTCTTATAAGTAGTTTATTATTTCTGCAGTGTTGTTTCAAAGTACCGTTCTTCCCTCTTAAAATACCTTGAAGTTTCATTCCTAGACTCTAGTTGCTCCTAGACTAGCTGCTCTCTGGTGACTAATGAAGAGATTTCTGAGTGTCTAGATACTTTTAGCCACTACCAGCCAACCCTTAGGGAATTTACTGTGAGACAAATGATGAACTGCAACGGAACTATTGCATAGTAAGTGTTCAGAAACTGTTGTGCACTTTGCCTCATGAATATATGCAGATGAAGAAGCTGAACCAGTCTTAGGCAGATGACTTCTCTTGTGTCTCAAAGGATGAATAGATGTTATCCCGGCAAGCGGAGATATTCTAAGCAAAACCCCCAGACTCTCAAGTCTCCCTAACCCAAAGACTTCTTGAGTTGTAAAAGATGAGTGGCATATAGAGCACAGTTAAGAAGTGGTTCAGTAGAGCACGTGCTTTAAATGGAGATGAGTTATTAGAGGACATTGGAGAGATGCCAAGGGCCAGATCTTAAACAACCAGGTATTGGTACTCTTTGGATTTGAGTGCCATCATAAATGGTAGCAGGAATGGATTTTAACCAGTGGCGCAGTATAAAGAGACTTTTGTTGGTAAACACTCTTATAGTGATGATTACTGAAAGAGCGTAGAATTAGGGCACTAGTTAGCAGTCAGGTGCTAAATGATGAAAACGTAAAATCACAAACATAAAGTTACAAGGTAACGTCCTGAAAAAGTTAGAAGCCAAAATTTCTAGGATTTGATAACTGTGTTTAGAGTCAGATAAGCCTCTTAAGGCACCTTACTTTTTTAACCGACTGCTGTGTAAGCCTGCCTATTTCACTGATAGCTAGCTCTCTAAACTTAACTAGTCTGAGGACTAGTGGTCTCCTGAGGGAGGAGCAGTGGTAGAGTAGTTTCTTTTATTGTTTTAGGTTTTTTAAGGTTTATCAAATGCATATGAGTTAGAGAAGTAACTCTGTAACTTGTAATGTCTTGTGGAGTGGAAAATAGAGATGTAGCAGAAATGATCCAAAGTGAGAAAGAAGAAAAGAGATAAGGGGGAAGAGTAGAGAGAGAGGTCAGTCAGGGCTCTGTGAATTCATTTGTAATCAGAAAGAACCCTGTGATCTATTGGCTTGTAAAACTTCTCTGCTGGAGACACTTGTGCTGTGTAATCTCTCTTTCCCTTTCTGGTTTTCTTTTCCCCTCTCCTCCCCTCCCCTCCCTTCCCTTCCCCTCCCTTCTTCTTCTCCTTTGGCACAGGGTTTCTCTGTAGCCCTGGCTGTCCTGGAGCTTACTGTGTAGACCAGGCTGGCCCTTGAACTCAGAGGTTCATCTGCCTCTGCCTCTCTGGTACTGAGATAAAGGTTATGCACCACCAAGTGTGGCTGCTATGTGATCTTTTAAAACTCCTGGTTTTTCTTTTATATCAAAAATTTCTTCTTCCCATTGCTAAGGTAGTCTGAGGAGTTTCTCACCCTCTGTCTTTGTTTCTACTCTTAGGCGTTTTAAACTATGACACACAGTCTCTGTTTTACATCTTAGGCTTAACTAGAATCAATTCCTGTATTTGTTCATTACTTCTGGCAGAATTTTGAAAATATGGATGCATTTTAGGAAAAAACAGAGAAAATTATCTATGGGAGTGAAATGTTGAAGTCAATGAAGATTGTTTCTCTTCTTACTAGATTACTGAATTCCTGAGAACTACAGAATGTGTGTTATCAAAGAAAGGGGGAGATTATCAGATTTTATCGTTGTACATTTCAGAGATAGGATCAGAAGTTGTCAAAAGTGTACTGGAGAGATGGCTCAGCTGTTGGAAGCATTTGCTGTTCCTGCAAAGGACTCAGGTTTCATTCTCAGCACCTGCATTGTACCTGCCTGTTACTTTAGTTACAGGGGACATGACACCCTCTTCTGGTCTGTACCAGTTCTGGGTGCTTATGTGGTGAACTTAAATGCATGCAAACAGACACTTATACACATGCATTTTTTAAAAAAATATTTTTTAAAGAGTGAGACAGTTTAATCCCAGGTGTGATATGATAGTTCCCTTAATTTATCTGTAGTACTGTTACCTAAAAAAAAAATGAAGTTGCATATTATAATAGATAGACAAATTGACTAAAAGTTATCAACTTTTGCATAGTTTATATATACTAATTTTTTATATTTATGTTATATAAATATCAAAAGCATTATTTACAGTTTCTATGCAACATAATGCTACCTAAAAGTATTTAAAAGGTACTTAGAGTTAATAACTTTGACATGGTTTATATATCATAAAGATTTAATATTTCTAAGTAATACAATATGGTAGGTTCTTAAACAAAGCTGGATATGCACTCCCTTTAGGCATGAGAAGCCATTATCATTTTTTTCCTTCCAGCTAAGCTTCTATTTTCCTGGAAGGGAACTAGCTTGGTAGTTTCATGCATTCTGTAAGGCTTCTGGGTTTGTAAGCCTGGGAAGAACAATCCAGTTAGATGGCAGAATACTCAGGGTGGTATTTGACAGATGGAGATGATGCTCTCAGCCATCTTGTTTTGTGGGCATATGAGAAGTCTATTATAATTTTTCTAATAGTTTGATTCCCAGACATAGAGGGAAAGCCTGCCTTTTAAAAAATTGTTTGTTTTGTTTTGTTTTGTTTTTCGAGACAGGGTTTCTCTGTGTGGCCCTGGCTGTCTGGAACTCACTATGGACCATGGCTGGCCTTGAACTCAGAAATCTGCCTGCCTATGCCTCCCAAGTTCCGGGATTAAAGGCATGCACCACCACTGCCTGGCAAGCCTGGCTGTTTTATCAAATTTAATTTCTGTTACCCAAAAGCTGTCTTTAGCCTGAAGGAATTGATTAATGCCTTTTCTATGAAAACTGAGTTTTGTTATGGAGTTGGTGAGGTGTTCATGTTCACCAAAGGTCTGTATTTTCGTTCAGAAAATTTCTGCTGGATAGCATGGCTCCTCGCTCTGCCTGCCTTTGTGAGTCCACTTGCCTCTGGATAGGTTCATTTATACTAAGTTGTGGCAGATGTTCCCATCAGCTCTCAGTGAGGAAGAATCAAGCTTTGGGTGTTATGCTGTTGCAGTTTGGGGGTTGGGACTACTATTTTGAGTAATATCACCTTTGTTTTGTTGCCATGTCTGTTTTATTTTTTCTATATTTGTCTAATGTAAATTTTCTTAAAAAATTTGGTTTTGTTTTGTTTTTGTTTTTTGAAGCAAGGTTTCACTGTGTAACCCTGGCTGGCCTGGAATTAATTTTGAAGACCAGTCTGGCTTTGAACTCATAGAGATCCAGCAACCTCTGCAGTCTCCAAGTGCTGGGATTAAAGGGGTGTACTACCTTACCCAAGTAACTTTTTGTTTTTAATTTTGAAACTGTGCATTTCATAACTGTGCAGTAGTTATGCAGAAGCACTTCCATGTTCTAACACACATATGTATGTATTTGTTTGCTTATTTATTTATTTATTGAAGGGTCTCATGTATCCTGGCTGGCCTTGAAGTTACTGTGTACCTGAGGGTAACCTTGAACCTCTGACCCTTCTGCCTCTATTTCCTGAGTTCTTGTACCTGGTATATACAGTGTTGGGAATCAAACTCAGAGCTTTTTGCATGCTAGTCCCAAACTTTTAACAAATGAGCTTCATCGATGGAATCATGATACCAAGTTTTTTTTTTTTTTTTTTTTTTTTCTGTAGGCTTTTCACTGAGTGTCTGGTATAAACTGAGTCTTAACTCAGGCATAGAACTATTGAACAGAATTTATAAAGAAGGGCCTGTTCCACATCTCTGGTGACAACTGAGCTATATGCTGCCTTTGTTTGGCTTGGTATAATCATAATTTGGGTGGCTTATAACCAACAGAAATATATGAAAATAATTACATTTCAGTTTATTTTTTTGGCAGATTTCTGCACTGGAGAAGATTCACAATCAAGGCATGACGTATTCATTGCTTGGCCCCAGTCTTACTTTCTGGTTGTATGTGTGAGGCATTCTTGGCACCGATCTTGGTGAAGGTTTTACCCATGTACTCCACCTTCTATTGTCAATGTGAAATACTGGCAGATTAGAATGACAGAAAAGAAGGAGGTCATATTATTTGTTGATAGTCTTTTCCAGTACCACAGGTTTTGAGGGAAGCTTTGCCCTTGTCCTCAGTTCACAGGTGGCCTGTTTCCATCTGCAGCCACCTTTTGTTCTGGAGCTTGCTTTCCAGTATGGCTGGCACAGGTTTATCTCCACCCTTGTGGGTTTCCCTAATCCCGGCCCTCATCTCTGAAACATACCTCCATATGCAACTTTTAGTTCCTTGGTATTCCATTACTTACTAACAAAGTAATAATTGATTACAATATTAGATATGAAAGATCTATAATCTTCTCAATTCCCCCCCCGCCCCCCCCCGGATTTTTCTGTGTAGCCTTGGCTGTCCTGGAACTCACTCTGGAGACCAGGCTGGCCTTAAACTCACAGAGATCCATCTGCCTCTGTTTTCTGAGTGCTGGGATTAAAGGCTTGGGCTGCCACTGCCTGACTAATGATTATATTCTTAATTCTGTTATGAATTAAATAAATAGCTATTCTCTTTAACTGATGAGCTGTTCTGTGTGCAGCTCTGTTGCTATGATGAGAACCTTTTGATAAAGTTATAGAGTCTCTCAAGTTACATAGCACTTTGTATATATTTTATGTTTCTCATACCTGATAGTAGTTACTATTCTTTGTTTTTCCTTATAGCATTCAGCTGATTTTAATTTGTGGACCAAATTTTAATCTTTTAATGAAATGATTAATTGATTTTTATAGTAAGAGAAGTACCAGACACTCAGCTTAAACATTTTAAACTAAGTTCTCATCATAGCAATAGAGCTGCACACAGAGCAGTTCACCAGCTAAGGAGTACAGCTATTTACTTAGTTATCGTATGATTTTTGTTTTTTTGGAATTATTAGCAAAGAATGTGTTTAAATGAAAAAAAAGTAGTTATGTGAGTTCAGCTTCATGGCTGTATTTAAAGTATGATCAGGTCATTTGGCAGTCATGGATGTTAGAAGTAGCTGTGGAATAAAGTAGAACAAATAACCCCTAAATTTTAACATACATTCATATTATCGTTTATTGTATTATATGTTAGCATAGACCATGTTTCAGAGTCCAGTTAGTATGTAGAAGCTATTATAGTACTTTGAGCAGAAAAACATTACTATAGATTATTAGCTTGAGGCAGAGTACCCATGAATTGAAAAAAAAACAAATGGACGAAGCTCCTTCCTTTATATCTGAGGCTGAGAGTCAGCCCACTGTGGAGGTGTGGCTGTGGCTCACTTTGCTGTCTGGTGCTTGCTGTGCTAGGGCAAACAAAGTCGTTTGTTTTTATGAAAGGAAGCCCTTTGTGGAGGCTGTTGGACTTGGTGGATAGGCTGCCTGTGGTGCTCAAGGAACCCTTTGGGCAACTTATTGGAATGTCAGTCAGATTTATTAAGGACTTGCCGGTGGGAGTGCCTTCAGAATTTGCTGGAAGGATGGCCTGTGGGGTGCTGGTGAAGCCTACAAGTAGGTCTAATACTACTGGGTATTCATTAGCTCCAGGTAGCCACGCAAACAAAAGCAACAAAGCACTGAGACATTTCTTCCTTTAATGGCATCATGGCTCCCTCTACTGTCAAAGCTTAGTGTTGCACCATAGGGAAAGAAATTCAAAGCAGTGCAAAGAAGGGTTGATTTGGAGCAGAGAGGCAGTGAATTTTTAGTAGACTGACTATCATAGACTATGCTGTCCTCAAATACCCATATGTAAAACAGCATTGATTTACTTTTCATTCTATATAATTCTTTCTGTGGGCTACAGGGTGTATGTGTCTATGCTACACCATTATCATCCCCAGGATAGACATATATATATATATATATATATATATATATATATATATATATATTCTTTGTAATGATGTGCACAGAGCAAAAGAGAACTGTGTTGCATTGGATTGTCTTCTAAAGTTTCCTTTTAGAAATACATGCATAACTTCTGCTTATATTTTGTACAAAGCATGCTTTATGATCATGCCTAGGTTAGGGTAGAAAGAATGTATCTCATCATGTGGAAGGAGAACAAGAAATAAATCCTGGGTTCATAGGATCGATACTGTAAAGTTTGGCAATATTTAGGACAGTTATTTATAATATATCCTTAAAAATCTTGTCTGGTTTTGAAGTTTTTTACAATTTTAACAAAAATTGATACTGACATAAAAATGGTATGCTTAGCTTCTGGATCAGTAAACTTTTATTGCAGTAAGTGTAGCTATTTGCATAAAACAGTGAGGGTCAGAACAAACTTAAGGAACAGAAAAAGTTTTTTGAAGGTTACATACAAATTAAACTTAGTTTGAAAATTTGTATTAACTTTAGCTTACACAAGATATAGGAGATGTGAGATCTTTTAATCTCTCTGTGTATATATAATATGTGTGCATATTTCTGTGTGTGCATGGATATGCCATGTGTTCATGTGTCGGTCAGAGGTCAGCATCCAGTATTCATCTGCTCCTTCCACCTTGAAATAGATTCTTACTTTTCAGAAAGCTTTGTAAGACAGACTAGCTGTTTCTTTCTTTTTAAAGTAATTTTTAAATATTTATTTATTTATTTTATGCATGAGTACACCATTGCTCTCTTCAGACACACCTGAAGATGGCATCAGATCCCATTACAGATGGTTGTGAGCCACCCTGTGGTTGCTGGGAATTGAACTCAGGACCTCTGGAAGAGCAGTTGGTACTCTTAACCTCTGAGTGGTTTCTCCAGCCCCAATACTTAAATTTTCTATTTTGACACTCTCAATTATTTGTCACTTTGTGTGGGATTTGTTTGTTTGTTTGTTTGTTTGTTTTTTTCGAGACAGGGTTTCTCTGTGCAGCCCTGGCTGTCCTGGAACTCACTCTGTAGATCAGGCTGGCCTTGAACTCAGAAATCCACCTGCCTCTGCCTCCCAAGTGCTGGGATTAAAGGCGTGCTCCACCACTGCCCAGATAGACTAGCTGTTTCTTAAGCATCTGGAACTTCTCCTGTTCCCATCTTTGATCCTGACGTAGGAGCACTGGAATACACTTGCCATGGGCTACTATGTCTATTCTGGGAGATCTGGATTTATGTCCTCATGTTTGCATAATAAACACTTTACTCACTGAGCTATTGAGCTATCTTCCCTGCCCTGGAAATTGAAATCTCTTGATACTGAAGAAGGTGTTTTCATTTTTGGCCAGTCTTGGGTAGAAGATAGAAAAATAAAAATTAGATGCTTTGACTAGAGTTTCAGCTCCATCATTGCATAACATTTTGTCTTGAAAAAATTAAATAAGCTCTTTAAAATCTACAAAATGATAAAAAACAGAAGCTATGATCTCTAAACTGAAATCCTGATGCCGTGGTACTCTAGGATTCACGTAATTTGGACATTAGAAATGCAGAGGTGCACAGACCATAAACATGTGACCGTCAGCAGACAGGACAGCAACCTCCAATCAAACACAGGGGTTTTTCTCCAGCAAAATGGATGAATATTTAAATGTGAATCAGGGATTTTTCTTGAAAGTGAGTTTTGCTTTGTTTTTCAGAGAGTTTGTATTTTGGAATTATAGTAAGGAAATTATGGGATTAAAGTGGCACTATATGGATGAAAGTGTCCATAAACTATGAGTTCATTGTAGCCATAATGACTATTGATGACATCGTCATTTCTAGTCACTTTCAGATAAGATTTAAAGGGAAGAAGTGAAATTTTTGTTTTGCTGTTGTATGCACATTATAAGACAAACATTGTGGTCTTTAATGATATCCGATTACATTTGCAGTATATGATCATAATAATCCTTTTTCTTAAAATATCTGTTACCTGCATGCATCATTTAACTGAAATCCCCAATTCAGAACTATGAAACACTCAAAATAGTAAGTAGTTGTGTCTTAGGGGTGGGTGCATAACTAGTACTATTCTAAATGCATAAGAAATTATTTATCACATATTATGGACAATATTATAATTTTCCATATTACTGGGACAATAAGGTTTAATTCTCTCTTAGTCCTCTGTATGCAAAGGCTAAAAAAGTATACAGGTCTTAGCATATAAGTAAAATCTTTTTTCCTTACACTAACTTTCCCAAACTTTTTTCATGTGATTATGGTAATATTATTTGTAGTTTTATTCAGTAATATGAACTAGGCAAAAAAATCACATTTTTATATTACAGCTATAGCAAAAATATGCAGAGTATTATGGAAGATAGTAAATATTAAATTATAAACTTTTTGTTTCGAGACAGGATTTCTCTGTGTAGCTATGGCTATACTGGAGCTCACTCTGTAGACCAGGCTGGCCTTGATATCAGAGATCTGCCTACCTCTGCCTCCCAAGTGCTGGGACTGAAGGCGTGGGTCACCTCTGCCTCACAACATTTTTTAATAAAATATTTACAATATCTAAATAAGATTCTAAGTTGAGTGCTAAGAGTATACCTTTAATCTTCTTTATCTGTTTTTTGAAACAGATACATATATTTCCAAGAATTCTTTATGATGGTCTCTTCAGCTTCCTCTTGTTGGCCCCACTGATAGGGAGTCTACACAAGCGTTTTGTAAAACCCTTAGGAAAGCCCTGATTCTTTTTGGAAAAGATTGATTGAAATTCTTTTTGTCGTATTAGGATTGTGATTATTTATCTTCAAATTTTACTTCAAAGGTAGTAGTATTCTTTGACTTATGGTTTTATTTTTTATTTATTTTTTAGGTATGTCTTAATACCAGGTGCTGCTGCTGTTGAAGATAATGATTACTTTATATATTAGAAAATATGCAGATAAAAAGTTAAAATACTTTATAGACATATATAAAATAGTTCACTGTGACCAAAGCAACAGTTAGCTTCTGTGAAATGATGCAGGTGGATGTCTGGGGAGAGGTTTCCATGGTGCCAAGTTACCAAGCAGTGCATATTCCCAACTTAAAAAAAAAACAAAAGAACAAAAACCACTTGCATTGTACATGGTTAAGTAGCTTCTAAAATATTTTCAGAGTATATACAGTGTTGAAAGCAAAAGTTTTGGGGTTAGATATTTATTCATATTTTTAAACAAATGGATTTTGGATACCTGCTCTAAACTAGCCACTGAACTAATTTCAGAAACTGGAATTAATATAGTGTCCATGTTCTAATGGGAAAGAGTAATATAGATAAATTATTAAAGCAGGTGTGGTGGCTCACACCTGTAATCCTAGCACTTAGGAGGCAGAGGCAGAGGCAGAGGCAGAGGCAGAGGCAGAGGCAGGAGGATCGCTGGCTTAAGGGTATCTTGGATTGTATGGTGAAACTGCCTCAAAACAATAAATTACATAATAGCTGATTTAAAATAGTCATTTTGAACTGACACAGGGAGAAGGTGAGCCTATGAACATTGAATATTCAAAGAAGGCTTTATAACCAAAGATAACATTCAGGCTTGCCTTATTAGAAAATATTCAATATGTGTAGAATAGGAGCATTTTAAGCATGTTCAAAAGATGGACTATGAAAAAATATACTGTCTTTTGGGGCCAGTATTCTGTAAGACTAGAAAGAGGAGATGTAAAGAAGGGATGGAGTGGTAGGAGAGGAAGCTGATGTGTAGGCTCAATTGTAACTGTTCTTACATGCAAGTCTGGAGGTCAACTGATCAACATAGTGTAGAATATAGTAATTTTGAAAATATTGAATCACTTTCATGCTGATGGATAGGTGGGCTGTGGGGTTTGTAACTTGCTTGGTGTGGATTAACCTCCCTGGAAGGCATATAGTATCTGGAGTTCAGAGTGCCCTGCTGTTGGGAACACAGACTAGGCTGCAGACCAGCTGGGCTGGCTTGTTAACTTGTGTCTCAGGGGAGTATGCTCTGAAGCACAGAGTCTCTAGCACTATGGAAATATTAGCATTTATATGACCACTATAAGTAAGCTTGCCCAGTGCTTTACAGGTCAGGGGATTGCTGGATACCAGAAAGTTCATTACTTATCATTTTAATGAGGAAGAAATCAGGAAAAATTGAAACAGTTTTAAAGATCAAGAAAAGACACTATAAAGAGGTTAATACAATGCTTTCTAAAATGGTTTATGAATTATTAGTGATTATATAAATAATTTGGACTGTAGCTTTTTTTTTTTTAAAGATTTATTTATTATTATAAATAAGTACACTGTAGCTGTCTTCAGACGCACCAGAAGAGGGCATCAGATCTCATTATGGGTGGTTGTGAGCCACCATGTGGTTGCTGGGACTTGAACTCAGGACCTTTGGAAGAGCAGTCAGTGCTCTTACCAGCCGAGCCATCTCTCCAGCCTCCTGGATTGTAACTCTTGCTATGTGGTAAATGTTAATTTGGGGAAAGATTTATTTTAACATATATTGGGCTTACATGTTGATTTTATATTACTGTATTAGCCGTTAAATATTTAGCTGTGCTTCTATACTCTGTTTAGCAGTTTGGATTAATCACACTAGTTTGTTTGATCTGCAGGAAGGGACTTTGAAGTAAGGGCCTGTTTTAGTGTGTCAACAAATCCTATTGAGTTAGTGTTATAGACTCTTTGTATGAGAGTTCTCACTGGTGAGTTCTCGTGCTACAGTCATTGTTTTGTATTCTGGTTGTCTAGCCATAGAATATCTTAAGAATGGAATTCAAGCTGGGCTTGGCCATACAGGATGGAAGTGTGTGCTACTTTAGAAACTGAGGCTGGAGAATTGCAGATTCAAGGCCAACCTGGACAATAGTGAGGTCAGGGACAATTTAGGCACTTAGACTTTGTCTCAAAATAAAAAGTGAAAGAGGGCTGGGGATATAACAAGTGACTAGTGTGTGTTTAGTCTCTAGCCATAACCTTCACACCTTTATTTCCTGGAGTAATGATCTTGTAGGGTTTCCACTGGTTTGAATAAAACTCAGTTGCCTTAATTTTGCAGTTTTATAGTTTCCCTCCATCCTATCCGTCTAGCTTCATCTTTCCTTTAGATATAATAAAAATTCAGTTTTTAGAGGGTTGGAAGAGAAGGGGGGTACTCTTCTAAGGGTGATTTATATGGAATAAACAATTTAGTGAATTTATATATCATATTTATTAGGTATCTGGAAATATTTGAGATTGAGACAAACCAGCTGCTTTCATTTGAAAAGTTAAATTAAAATTTCCTCAGATACTGTTAAGAACATAAAACTCTTGTTACTCATTTTTTTTTCAACTTCAATAGGAAATCTTATGGAATTGTTTTGGAACACATGCTTCCAATCTGCCACCAGATTTTGCAGCAGGAATTTATATAATCATGCCATAGCTCAAACTGTCTCACAATTCACCATATGTCTCAATATTTCCAATGTTTTCAAACACTCTCTTCTCTTCCCACCCTTTCTAGTTTACATTTCTCAGCTTTGCCCCAGCTCCTACCCTGCAATTTCCATCTTCTTTTCTGATTCGCTGGTAATTCTGTGTAGCCGCCTAGTGTAAAGCCAGTTCTACGCTGGCTCTTTTTCTGGACTCTTGTACACTACTTACTAAGCAGCGTTCTTCCTTCACTGAGGACTTCTTGCGTGCAGGTCTAACTTGTGCACTCTAATCTCAGTGCATGTGGTTTCCCACCACGAAGCTGTATTCTCAGCCTTACTGCTTGTCTTCTACCTCTGCTTATGTTTTTCTTTTTTCTTTTGAAAATAACTATGAATATTTTTTTGAAAAAAAAAAAGAGTGCCATATGATGATTATGAGGAGGTGGTGCAATGCTGATAAGGGGACATGTCACAGTTGTGCAGTAGTAAGGTCAGAGGTTGTGTGCAAATCTGATCAGTCTTTTTCTCCTCTTCTGTACTAAGGATTAAACTAGTTTCTCAGACATTCTAGGCAAGGCTTTACCACTGAACTACAGTCCCACACTTTTTTAAGAGCACTTATTGCTATTTCCCCTAATCCTACACCTCCTTCTCAGGAGCCAAGGCACCATGGTGTGTGGGGCAGAATAAAGACTTTGCCTTTTGTCAGCTGTAGGCCCCTCTTGTCTGCTCGTTCTGTGGAGCAGCTCTCTTGACTCTTGTACTTTGTCTCATATTTAAACTGAAGATAAGAATGCCTGTTTTACATCACTAGGGAGGTGGAGGCAGGGTATCCGAAGTTTCAGGTAACCCTTGGCTCTCTAGTCAGCATGACGGATGCAAGTCCTGTACAACAAAGAAACGATAACAATAACAAAATAGAATGCCTGTGTCGAAAGGTGGTGCCAAAGTACAAATGCAATGTATTGGTGCACAGAAGAGAGGCATCATATGTTAATGGGGGCGGGAATTTAGTCACTGTCTATTTTAGGGTTACTGGGTCACCATTTTAGTGTTCTCTCTTTCATGAAGACAGAGTTTGTTTATATGAAGGTCTTGAGGGCTATAAAATGAGACTAGAATGAGAGGAAGCAAGAGTCTACTCGTGATTTATCTTCTTTAAAGGATTTGACGTTCACTAAAGGAATTGTTCCTGGCTGCTGTCCTGGAACTTGCTTCATAGACCAGGCTGGCCCTGAACTCATAGAGATCTGTTTCCTCCTCCCAAGTGCTGGGATTGAAGGCATGCACCACCATCACCCCATGGAATTTTTACCTTTTTTAGGCTGTTCTGGGAATCCAGTCCTAGGCCTTGTGCATGCCACATCTCAGCATCACTGAGGTCCACACTTGGCCCACTCAAGTGTTTCTAAGACTGTTGATAACAACAACTTCATCTCTTGACACCATAAAATATGGTCTTTTTTATTAAAAAATTAAAAAAAAATTCTGAAATTGGTAAGCAGAATGTCATTTGTGCTCTGACAGTTGAATTTTTAGTCTTCTCATTGCCACTTAAAAACTGTTGAAACTCTGTAGTTTATCTAAGTCCCGATCTGTACTTATGCAGTTTGACAAGGGTACATACATCAAGGTTGTTCTTTAATTTGATCTAAATAGTAGTATAAGAGTTATATGAATCCTCTTCTGAGCATTCTAAATATTGAACTCACCATTTTTTTAGGTACTTTTATCCAGAACTCTGATTATATTATGCAGAAATAGTAAATTCAAAGACTGCTCACTTCTTGTTTTTTAATAGATACTTTATTTACATTTCAAATGTTTCCCTCCTGGTTTCCCCTCTGAAAACTCCTTATCCCATCCCCCTTCCCCCTGCTCACCAACCCACCCACACCCGCTTCCCTGTCCTGGCATTCCCCTACACTGAGGCATCGAGCCTCAAGACCACGGCCTCAAGAGGACCAAGGGTCTCTCCTCCCATTGATGTCCAACAAAGCCATCCTCTGCTACATATGCAGCTGGAGTCATGGGTCCCTCCATGTGTACTCTTTGGTTGGTGGTTTAGTCCCTGGGAGCTCTGGGGGTACTAGTTAGTTCATACTGTTGTTCCTCCTTCTTCAAGCTCCTTCAGCCCCTTTAGCCCTTTCTCTAGTTCCTCCATTGGGGACTCTGTGTTCAGTCCAATGCTTGGCTTCAAGCATCAACCTCTGTATTTGTCAGGCACTGGAAGAGACTCTCAGGAGACAGCTATATCAGATTCCTGACAGCAAGCACTTGTTGGCATCCACAATACAGTCTGGGTTTGGTGACTGTATATGGGATAGATCCATAGGTGGGGCAGTCTCTGGATAGTCTTTCCTTCAGTCTCTGCT
>JADRCD010195592.1:1832-23673 GCA_019843815.1 Montemys delectorum | reverse complement strand
TTTCTTTCTTTCTTTCTTTCTTTCTTTCTTTCTTTCTTTTTCTTACTTTCTCCCTCTCTCTCTCTTTCTTTTTTCCTTGATTTTTGTGAATTTCACATCATGCACCCCAATCCCACTCATCTCCCCATCTCTCCATATCCACCCTCTGCCCTTGTACCCTCCGTCCTATAAAGAAAAGAAAAACAAAACAACAACAACAACAACAAAGCATGCCTTGGAAAACATGTGCATCACACAGTGCACCCTTTTGTTCAAAGAGCTTCACTTGCAAATGTTTATTGCAATGAGTCTGGCTGAGGCCTCTGGCTTCTGCCACACTTGCAATACTGGATCCTCACTGGGACTCCCTCGTGCGCCCACACCACCAAGGCCAGCTCTCCCACTTTGCCCAGGTGAAGGGCAGGGTCACCCTTCCTGCCTGTGGCAGCTGGCAAGGGATGGGGCCAGCTCGCCTGCCTGCTGCATGAGTTGGGGTGAGGGGGCACAACTCTCCCATACTGTCCCCGTCCCCCCCACCCCCCCAAATGGCCAGTGAAGGATAGGTACAACTGTTCTTGTGCCCATGGGGCCAGCTCATCCACACCCATGCCATCAGCCATCAGGGTCATCTCTACAGTGCTATCTGTCTAGGTAAGGTATAGGGCCAGTCTCTCGAGTGCTGCAGCCAGCTCCGGGTCAGGCCAGCTTTCCTGCATTCCCACCGTTAGAGTTAGGGCTGACTCACTCCTACCACTCACCAGGGCCATCTCCTACAGTGATGCCCCAGGCTGAGTGCTGTAGCAAGCAAGGGCCACACTCTTCTTGCTGAGGACGCAGTGAGAATAGCACTCCACCTTAAGAAGCAAAGCCGCGGGGCAGTGGTGGTGCACGCCTTAAATCCCAGCACTTGGGAGGCAGAGGCAGGTGGATTTCTGAGTTCGAGGCCAGCCTGGTCTACAGAGTGAGTTCCAGGACAGCCAGGGCTACACAGAGAAACCCTGTCTCAAAAAAAAAAAAAAAAAAAAGGAAGAAGAAGAAGCAAAGCCAAAGCCAACTCCTATCTTGTGTACTCTATAAAATTCCATCTGGGTGCGCACTTGTAATGCTGATGCTTGGTGGGCTGAGGCAGGAGAATTACTGTGAGTTTAAGGTTAGCCTGGGATACAATTGTGAGTCGGGGGCCAGCCAAGACAGCGCAACAACTTTACTAGTTTTTGTACCACCTCATCAGTGCCTGAGTGTTGCAGAGCGAAAATGGAAGCGACCCCTGCTCGGTCCTCGGGAACAGCCAGAACTCACTGGATCTGAGGGACAGTGGGGTTCCTTCCGTAAGCCACGCCCACAGGCACAGAGGCGTGGCTCAGCAGGGCAAGGGTGACAATCTGAGTGAAAGAAACACACGAAGGACTCGGGGACCTGTTAGCCTTGCTCTCAGTAGCAGTCTCCAGAATGCAGAGCTTGTCTACGGAGTGCTTGATTTCCACAGACGTTCTCTCTTGTGGGGGCAGGAGGGCGGGGTGCTGAGGTTTAAACCTAAAGTCTCTCAGCTGCTTTTTTACTGAGCTCAACCCGAGGCCCCCAAAGTTTTTTTTCGGTTTAGTTTATTTCTTTATTAATTAGTCAAGGTGGCACTATATAGTGCTGGCTGTCCTGGAGCTAGCTAGCTAGCTGTGTAGACCAGGATGGCTTGAAACTTAGAGATCCACCTGTCTTTCTTTGCCCCCCGCCCCAATGGATCAAGTGTGTGTGCCATTGCACTTAGCCCCTAAATTCATTTGTAAATTTAACAGAAATCAAATGAGGCATCTGAGTGAGGATGAGCAACCTAGGGGCTTGAGTCCTGTTTTTAATCAACCATTAGATAAGCCATTTCGCTTTTCTGAACAACAGCTTCTTTTCTCCTATGGTGTGAGTAAGATGTATTAGATTTTGTTGTTGTTGTTGTTGTTGTTGTTGTTGAAACAAAATATTTGACAGAAACAAAATATTTGACAAAAACAACTTACTAAAGGAATATTTCACTTTGGCTCATGGTTCCAAAATAGTCCGTCATTGTGAGGAAGTCACGGCAGCTGGATCTTGAGTCAGCTCGTCAGGCTGCACTTGGGAGGCAGGGAGTGAGGATGCTGATGCCCCGCCAGCTTTCTTATTTCTCTTCAGTCCAGGCTCAACAGCCATGCGAAGGTACAATCCACAAGTAGGATGGGTTTCCCCATCTTATTTAACTCAGTCCAGAAATAGACATGTCCAGAGATTCGTCTTGTGGGTGACTCCAGATGTGGTCAAGTTGAGGATCAATATTAACAACTACATAGGATTTTGTCATCTTCCCTCCCTGTTTATACTTGAACAAGAAATAATCTTTTTAGTATGGGATACTTGCAAAACAATCAGTGTAGTGTGTGCTTATTCACTGTGGGCTCTTCCTCAAAAGTTGTCCAATAATAGTCAACAGCTGTAAAGAATGAAGAAATGTGGCAACATCTTTTTTTTTTCTTTTAATTTCATTTTTTCCCTTTGCGTATGTGTGCATGTGTGTGCATATGTCTGCAACCATGTACATGAGAATGTATGTGTACTTGTCTGTGTGTGTGTGTGTGTGTGTGTGTGTGTGTGTATGTGTGTATGTTCTTGTGTATATGTATGTTCTGAGTAAGATCAGGCTAGCTTTGAATTTTTGGTCTTCCTACACCTACCTCCCGGAGTTTAGAATTGTAGCCAGGGGCCACCACACCCACTTTGGTAAAACTTTTGAAGGTTAATTTTTAAAATGTCCAGCTTAATTTAGCCTCGGATACTAGGTAGCCTGTAATCCTAGTCACTTGTAAGCTTGAAGCAGAAAGATGACGGTTTCAAGGCCTGCCTTGGGCTGGAGAGATAGTTCAGAAGTTAAGAGCACCGACTGCTCTTTCAGAGGTCCTGAGTTCAAATCCCAGCAACCACATGGCTGCAACAACCATCTGAAATGAGATCTGACTGCCCTCTTCTTCTGTGTCTGAAGACAGCTACAGTGTACTTACCTATAATAAGTAAATATATCTATTTTTTTTTAAAAGCCTTCCTGGATTAAACAGTGAAGTTAAAGTCAGCTTGGAAAGGTGGTGGGCTCCTGTGTCAAAATAAATTAAAAAAAAAAATTTTTTTTTTTTTTCAAAAAACTAAAAGACTTGAAAAGGGCATAGGATATGAACATCACTGTTAGAGACATTTCAGGAGAGTTGGGGAAGGTTTCCACAAGGATGTAGTAACAAAGTATTTTCTTAAGACTGCTTAGTGTAGCTGTGTGATCGGCAACTAGTTTCAGTACACACACTTTGATGTTATCATTGTGGTGAGGAAATCAATGTGTAAATTAGCTTAAGCACGTAGGAAAGTAGTTTCTGGAGATGATGATGCATCCAAGAATATACCACATCCTTGTTCCAGAGTTTGTCATAGGGAAGACTTTTCCGGCTCTTTCCCCAATGTTCCCTTTAGCTGTGTGTCAGGAGTGGTTTAAGCATATTGCTCATTTCTTCCAGTGTGATTCAGAATGTCTTATCTAGCCAATGAATATCTTAATGTCTTAAGGAAAGGACTATTTGTTACACCCCTTGGGCAGATTCAACCAGGTAGCCTGACAGCTTACAGCGTGGACGTGTGTTGTAAGACATTTTCGTCTTTGGAGATAGCCTTAGATAAAATCAACCATTGTTCTTTATTGTATAGTTGCTTTGATAAAGATTCTCTGTGGCTCAGGTAATGGGGCAGGATTTGCAGACATGCCTGTAGACAGCAGACATGGATTGGCACACGCTCTCCATCAGATGCCTAGCACAAGGTGACGCTGGAACTGGGAGCATCTGCATCACATTTCCGAATCTCTCTGCATTTTCAGTCATGGGCACTTGTTTAGAGTTAGCCTGTCATCAGTACTGCCTCTGCTAGGTAAATGTTTTAAGTATCATAAATCCAATCACAAAGGTTTCAAAGTGGTACGAACAAACAAACAAACGCACAAAGCACACAGTAGTTTTTTTTTTTTTTTTTAAATCAAACAGATAGGTTTCCAAAACAGTGCTAGGAAAGTACTTAAATTTTTTTTTTTATATATTTAAAATGTTATAAAATTGTTCTCCTGTCATACTGTTACAAACCAAATAATTTTTTTTATTGTTTTTTAATTTTATTGTATGCTTGTGAGTGTTTTGCCTGCACGGATGTCTGTGTCCTACGTGCATGTCACATGCTTGCAGAGGCAAGAAGGGACACTGGAACTCTAGGTAGTTGTGAGTCGCCACGTGGGTGCTGGGAACCAAACCCAGGTCTTCTAGAAGAGCAACCAGGCAACCAGGGCTCTTCTCTGTGAGCAATCTCTGCGAGAGCCTTGTAAATCAGTTTTTTTTTTTTTTTTTTTTTTTTTTTCTTTCTTTTTTTCTTTTTTTTTTTTTTTTTGGTTTTTTGAGACAAGGTTTCTCTGTGTAGGCTAGCTGTCCTGGAACTCACTCTGTAGACCAGGCTGGCTTTGAACTCAGAAATCTGCCTGCCTCTGCCTCCCAAGTGCTGGGATTAAAGGCGTGCACCACCACCGCCCGGTTTAAATCAGTTTTTAAAATCAATCTTGTTGCTGGGCAGTGGTGGCACATGCCTTTTTTTTTTTTTTTTTTTTTTAACTAGATATTTTATTTACTAGATTTTATTTACATGTAAAAAAAAAAAGAAAAGAAAGAAACAAGCACACTGCTTGCAAAATTATATGAGGAGTAAATGAGTTAACATACACCCACCAGGGCTGGGTATGGAAAAATCATAGATGCTTGATGTACTTTTATGCCTGTATTTATCTTCCTAGCTGTATTCCAAGGGAAACTAGAGGAATGTGTTTTATCATTATCTTTTGGAAAGACCTGTAAAGAATCAATTCAAGATTCCAAACATAAATGATAATTTTTATTAGAATACCAATAAAAAACTAGAGTTTTTTGTTTTGTTTTGTTTTATGAGACAGGGTTTATTGTATAGTTTATTAATTTCATCCCACATCATGATTTTGATCAAAAGCCTGTGTTTTCCAGCCTCAAGATCTGAATCACAGCTGTGTCCTCCATTTCTGGATGGTAGTTCATTCCAGATGTGGTCAGGTTGTCAACTGGGAATAGCCAGCACAGAGAATAACATAGCTTAAGATATTTTTCCTATCTGAGTATGAATCTGGTTTCATTAAATCTCATTAATAAGTGCTTGTTTTACTAATTTCCTACACATTAATTTGTCTTAATTTTGAGTATTATTTTAAATTTATAGAAAAATATACATTTTAAATTTATAGAAAAAAATTTAAGTACTTTCTTAGCATTGTTACGAATATCACCATGACACAGTAAAACAACTGACATATTGCTGTTAGTTAAAATATAAATGAATCTGGGTGGTAATAGCACACACGCGCCTTAAACCCCAGCACTTGGGAGGCAGAGGCAGGCAGATCTCTGAGTTTGAGGCCAGCCTGGTCTACAGAGGGAGTTCCAAGTAAAGAATAGCTTAGGTCCAGTTGTGGTGGTCCACATTTTTAATCTAGGCCATACCTTCTGCTGGAGATCCACCTAAGGACAGCTGAAGAAGGCAGGCCCTCTCTTTTCCATCTGCTTGCATGTACGTGTCAGCTCATCTGTTGGAACCTACTTCTAAACCCCACATATGTATTTATATTGATTATTATAGTCACTTTCAATCCATTGAACAGATTGGAATTTATTTCTGCTCCTTAGATTTATTCTACCTAAAGGTTTACTGTATTTTTATTAATACTGTAGATATGGACTTAAGAATCAGAAAACACAGTGAATTTTTACGTCTCTTCATCTAATTTTACACTTTGATAGTTGAAAATAATGTTTCCCCTCTTTTACGCCAAAATAGTTTTACGCAAATATGAAGTAAAACTACTTATGTCCTCTGTGCAGTTCCTTGTGTATATTCAGGTAGATGTATAACAACAGACGCCTAGACTCCACATCCCACTTGGTACTCAGATAGGCTTTGCTGTTTTCTCGGTCAGATAAAAAAAAGAGAATTCAGATGGGATCTAGCTTTCAAACTAAAGTATGCCTCAAACACGACATCAGGCCTTTCAAAAATTTGTTTGGCAGAGTTTGGTTTGGAAAATAAAAGGGCATGCTCTGGTTGGTGGAAAATGATAACCCACAAGGATAAGAAAATAACCCTGGTGAAATAATACCGCAGACATCTGGGGTGTGTCTTCCAGAGCGAGCAAGGAATAACATCGTGTTTACAGTCCGTAGCCTTCAAGACATTCCTAGGTTCTTTCTGGAAAAGGTAGGTAGAATTGGGGGATACGTTTATTAAGATAGCTTGAGCAGTTACCAGCCCGTGATAGGTCTCTAGCACCATGCCTGCCAGCCGCCATGCTCCCCAGCACAGAGATACTGGTGTGAATCTCTGAAACTGTAAGCCAATCCCCGGTTAAACGGTTTCTTTTATAAGAGTTGCCTTGGTCTTGATATCTCTTCACAGCAATAGAACGGTGACCAAGAGAGAAAATACTTTACTACACATGGCTCTTTCCTTTTCGTTTGTATCTGAGAGTTGCAAACCTCCCTGCTTCCTCAGAATAAACATCAGCATAGCTCCTAACTGGGTCAAGACCTTTGTACAGCCAAGCCTGGTGGGGCCGGCTGTGATCCCAGCACACAGAAGCCCAAAGCAGAAGCGTGACAAGCGTTTCTAAAAGAAAAAGAGAAAAAGAAATAAATCAAAATAAACAAACAAACAAAGCCAAAATGTATGAATTGAAAACAAACAAATAACCAAATAATCAAAATAAAACAAAAGCAACCCAAAGCAAAAGGCCATTTTTGTTTTTGTTTTTGTTTTTACAAAACAAAACAAGAGGAACTAGTGGGGGCGGGGAGGAAAGAGACAACAAATCTTGTTTGAAAAATTCCATGAAACCTAAATATTTATTTGTGTGATTTTTTTTTTTTGTTTTGTTTTTTTTGTTTTTTTGAGACAGGGTTTCTCTGTGTTGCCTTGGCTGTCCTGGAACTCACTCTGTAGACCAGGCTGGCCTCGAACTCAGAAATCTGCCTGCCTCTGCCTCCCAAGTGCTGGGATTAAAGGCATGCAACACCACTGCCCGGTTTATTTGTGTGATTTTTAAAAAAGGAGCACAAAGTCCTAAATGGGACATCTATATCAATCCTGTAGCCCATTGCAAAGGCTCAAGAGAACATCCTGGAAACAGGAGTTATAAGAATGTAAGAGCCAGAGGATGGAGAGAAATGCTAAATAAATGTTCTCTTCTTGACAGGATATGGCTGTCAAATTCATGAGCTCATAGCACCCATGTTTTCCTGCTCAAGATCAAGCCAGTTAAAACTTTAACACAGATGGGGAAAGGGCTTGTGGGACTCCACCCCTCACTACTGACAGTTGATGTGGTAACAGGGCTATAGTTTTCTTTGAGGAAGTTGTCCATACCATATGATGGTGGTTCCAGAGTTACATGCAGGAGGGCAGTGCTTGCCGGACTCATTAGCCATAAAACAAAACAAAACAAAAAAAACCAGAAGGTATAGGAATGAACATGGTTGTAATGGGTGGAAGAGAATCATCAGGGATGGATATGATCAAAGTATGTTTATACACATATGCAATTATTGAAGAATAAATATAAAAAAATTTCTTAAAAAGAACATAATCAGCACTGGCAACGCCCTAAGTTTAATGAGTAGCTTTGTATTTCCTTTAAGATCTTAGAAGTGAGTGAGGCTGGAAGACCCTACCAAACTATGAACGGACAAAGGTCCCTTGAGAAAAGCACATGTGAACTTAGACTCTGAGATGCTTTTGACATCCACACAGCCCTACAACTGCTAATTTCAAATGTCACTCAGCCTTTACACGTGGCCGTCGTTTTCATCTGTGAAACGGGACAACAGCAAAGATCACAGGACATTTTTAATGAGGATATGAACATAAATCTATATGCAAATATAAGGAGATGCCTAAAACATATGAATGCCTCTGAAAATATACATTACAATAAATCAAAAGTTGAGCAATAAAATATAGTAAATATTTTGTTGTAAGGCCAGTCATGAATGATGTTATATGCTGTAATCTCAGTACTTGGAAGCCAGAGGCAGAGGAAGGAGGCTTACAAGTTCTAGGCTGACTTGAGTTTCATATCAAGACTGTGCTTCAATAAAAGAAAAGATTAATTAAAAGATCAAAAATCCACATGTCTTTAAAATCTAGCACCTTTAAAAAAGATAGGTGGATCTCTACCTTCCAGGCCAATCTTATCTACATAACGAGTTCAAGTCAGCCAGTGCTGACTTGAAAGGTAAGAATCTTTCTCAAAAATAAATAAAATAAAAATGTGAATAGACTGAACAAATCAGTTTTAATTTCCTATATTTAATGAAAATCTGGTACATTTTGAGCCTTTATAAAGGAAAACTACATTAACAGTTAAACCAGGATGTAAATGTTATTTTATTTCTTCAGATGAAGTGGTGAGATAAGAGTTGTACCCAAGCTGTTTGAATACACGGCTTGGGGCAAGCCCAGAGTACTTCCTTCTCTGTTCTATTCCTGGGTCTAGGTGAACCTGGATGCTTCTAGTCTCTGTACAATCCAATCTTCCAAGCTGATTAATTCAGTCCAGCTTCTCTCAGCTTCTGACTAAATTGCTCTGCCTGACCTGATACTAACTTTGACAATACATTCTAATCTACTGGCTCCTCTCATTCTCTGGCTTGCTCTGCCTCCACATGTGTCTAGGTTATTCTTTCTGTAACCTGCCTCTGTAAAACTGTCCTGGTTACAATGCCATACACACCCACCACATACCACACTACCTTTTTTTACTTTTACTGCTCCTTTTTTTTTCTTTTTTTCTTTTTTTCCTGAGACAGGGTTTCTCTGTATAGCTCTGGCTGTCCTGAAACTCACTCTGTAGACCAGGCTGGCCTCGAACTCTGAAATCTGCCTGCCTCTGACTCCCAAGTGCTGGGATTAAAGGTGTGCGCCACCACCGCTCGGCACTTTTACTGCTCTTAAGTAGCTTCTCCTCCTCTTCTGTTCTCGTGTGAGTTGGGCATAGCTTACCTCTGACATATACCGTTAATTCTTTCTCTGATTCATCACTTTGTCTGCCACTCATTTAGACAGCACTTTCAAACATGCTGCTTCTTCCTACAAAGTAACCTTAGCTTCATTGTTAGGGATTAAAGGTATATACTAAAGGCATGTTGGTAGTGCAGCCAGATCGTACTGTAATGCAGGGTGTGTCTGCATTCCATCCAAATCATACTTTTGGAAGGGATCCCTTGCTAGAACATCCATGCTCCTGGTTTAAAATTCCTCTATACAATGCCAAACTGTATCCTGAGTTTAGAAGCATACCTTTTTTACAGCCCATGGGATATGATAAAGTGTGCTACATCTTCTCCAAAAGATCTAGAAGTTCTCTTAACCTCTGAATCATCTCTGAAGCCCTTGATTTTCTTTTTCCTTGAAGTTTTTAAAAATTACATTTCTCTCTCTCTCCCTTCTTTCTTTCTTCCTCTCTCTCTCTTTCTTTCTTTCTTTCTTTCTTTCTTTCTCTCTCTCTTTCTTTCCTTCTTTCTTTCTTTCTCTCATTCTTTCTGTGTGTACTTAATGCACTATTGAGAGAGCATGGGAGTTGGTGTTCTCTCCTACCAAGTGGGGGCTGAAGTACTCAGGTCTTCAGGCTTGGAGACAGCATGTTTACCTATTGAGCCACCCTCCCCGCTTTTTTTGAGACAGGGTCTCATACAGTGTGAAAGGCAGACTTCAAACTCAACATAAAACTGAGGATGATCTTCCTGCCTCCTTTTCCTGAGGCCTAGCATTAAGTCTGTGCAACCATACTGGGTTTTTCAGTGCTCAGAGGCAAGCACTCTGCCAACTGAGCAATAGGCTATCCCAGTTCACCTCCCCCCCTCAATCCCCCAATCTCTATCTCTGCTGAAGCAGGTTGGAGTTCTCACCCTGCTGACTGGGTAGAGGCTGAAGGGTAGAATATTCACATACACACATGACTGAAGTGCTATTTAGTCATTTCTTTCTACCTGCCTCCTGTCATCAGTGCACCCATTAAAGTCACCAAGGTTCTCAAAAAACATGTGGTAGAAATGTGCAGTCTCACGAAAATATATTTTACCCATCACCCAAACTATCATGCTCTTTTAAAATTTATCCATAATGTAGACAGATATATTCTATTTTTGCTTGAAGAAAAAAATTCAATGGAATTAACATAGTTTGCCTATTGTAAACCAAACATAATAGAATGGTATATGATACTATGTAAATCATTATGCAAAAAATGATTACTCTTATTATTTCCACTTATAGTAATGAGCAACTGCGTAGCCATGTTGACTTATTTATAATAATGTGAAATAGGCAGACATACTGTAGAAGTTCATTGGCCTTTACATTAGCTATTGTACCAATTCAACCGTAGCACCCCTTCAACATTTCAAGAAGAGACGTAATGAAGATGTTTTGTGTATGGTATGCACTCAAAGCTACTTGTAACTCTCTACTTTCCTCTTGAATGCTGTAGGCTTTGGTCAGTTTGGGTTTTGGTTCCACACACATTAGAGTCAAGTCTCTCACTTTGGCTTATTTGGAGACTTAAATGGAGCAACTCTGAATAAGAATTTGAAAGCATGAATATATTTATTCCTTTGCTATTGCTGTGACCAGACACCATAGCTAAGGCAACTTAGGGAACGAGAAGCTTATTTAGGGTTTATGGTTCCGGTGGGATGAGTCTCTCATCGTTACACTGGAGACAGCAGCAGGCAGACATGGCAACTGGAGCTGGAAACTGAGAGCTGAGAGCTCATATATCTAACCACAAAGATGAAGAAGAGAGAAGGAAATGGTAGAGCCATGCTTCCTAAACTCCTCAAACATCTACCAATTGGGAACGGAATATTCAAATGCCTGGGCTATGGGGGATAGCTTGGTCAAACAACCACAGTGAGTTAAATTATTTTTTCTATGTATTTGAAAGCATGTTTCAACATGAATGTAAGGATGTTTGGGGAAAACATTCTAGGATCCCACTTCAAGCCTGTGCCAAACACCAGACCCCTCTTACGCTGAGAAGTACAGTTTGTTTTATCACTAAAGTTTACATACCCATGTGTATGAATACACACTGGCTGGCTCACTTGGGCAATCTTTGTGTGGCCTCTGTTTACCCTTTTGACCTACTATACAAGGTTCAAATCTGCATATTTGAAGATTTGAGAGAGTTGTTGTGATGACTAAACATAGTGATCACTCAGTACTCTCTGGATCACTCTGGAGATTATAAAAGGGTATTACTTTTCTTACTATAGTAAGTGAGAGTGGATGGGAGGGCAGTAGTTAAGACAGGGTCTTGCCATGTAACCACAGCTGGCTTGGTGCTCAATATATATCTCCATTATCTCCTAGGTTTGCCTTAAACTCACAGCAAATCTCCTGCTGCAGCCTCCCTAGTGTTGGGATTATAGACATGAACCACCACATTTAGCTGGAATTTATCAAATCTTTGATCTCTAACTTTGTGTTTGCCTTGGCTTTGGATTAGTTTCTATAAAATTAAGCCTTAAGCACAGCTGACAAGAGCAATCACCAAAAAAAAAAAAAAAAAAAAAAAAAAAAAAAAAAAAAAAAGATGACTCAGCAAAGCCAGCCTTTCTAAAGAGTTCCCTCCTGTCCCTTGGGATGAGCTGTGAGCCTCTTACCTTGAGATATCAGTGGGCTTTCTCGTGTGACCCTTTCTTCTTCAACTAGCCCAAGAGAGGCTTAGTCAGCACAATACGAATGACCTGTCTCACATGGTCATAATGAAGTAGGTATGATATAAGCCTTTTTCCAAGGGGTGCAACATTTATTTGGCATGGATTATCTAGGAAGTAAGCGAAGCCTGTGATCTGGGACCAATTACAATATTGTAAGTTTACGGCTAAGACAAATTGGAAGACCTTCACGATTTCCATGACAACCAAGAGTGTGCTTGTATTCAGCTGTATTTTGCTCTTCCTTGAAGACTTTGCTCTGTCCCATTGACGTTTTCTTTCTCTCTTCTGATGGTGATGCCCAGGATACCTTTCCCTGAACAGCGCCAAGGAAGGAGCACAACATCCCTCGTCTCTTCAACTCTGGTTTGCTGTTCCCCCCTGTTCTCCCGATCTAAATTTCTTAACCATTTCTGGATTCAGTGTCATCTAAGTAAGGAGGTGTGGAGAGGGATTTAGGAGGTAAAAGGACACAAGGGGAAAAAGGAACGACGAAAAATGCAGTTTTATTACTCATAGGGAGAGGCCCTAACTCACTTCATTTTAGAATAGGCAGTCATGCTAGGCTTCAAGCTTTAATTTCCCAGAAAGACGGCACAGGCTTCTGGGACAAACCTCAGAAAAAGAGCAACCAATCAGCTACTGCCTCGACATCTGGACAGGAGCTTACAAGAGACAGGAAAAGGTCCCTATAAGGTCTCTCTCTCTCTCTCCCTCTCTTTCCTTCTCTCCCCCCCAACTACCCCCTCTCTCCAACAATCAGAAGTATACAAAAATCCTTTACCATAAGCTCAACCAATCCTGATGAAGGTGACCTAACCTCAACGGGAAAATCCCTAACTGGCTTTAAAAGGGACCTGCAAACTCTCCTCATGGGCCCCATTTTCCTTTGCTGGTTGACCCCAGCATGCTGTCTTGTTCTTGTAGAATAAAGGCTCCTTGTCTTTAGTTCTCCAGAAAAGCAGGTCGTAAACAACAGGGCCTGCTCACCTCCACTGTGGAGTGAGTGTGAAATGTCCCTGAGGCCTCATGGGTTTCACCATGTGGTCCCTAGCTGGGGACCAATTCAGGAATGTGAGGAATTTGCTAGGCAGTAGGGTCTGGGACCGATAGTCTGCCCTGGTTAGGAGCATGCTCTGTGCTTCCTGTGCAGAGATGTGGTGATGTCTGTCCGCTCACGCCTGTTGTTGGTAGTTCTGCTGTCTTCCTTGCCTTGATACCCTTTCAAACTGTGAGCTGAAGTAAACCTCTCTTCTCTTAGGTCAGTCTTTTCAGGTATCATAATCACAGCTACGAGAAACACATCGATAAGGAGCCTGAGCACACTACGAAGGCTAATCTGATTTATTTAAAGTTCACCTGCTTAAATCTTAATCACATGTAAAAGCTGACTTTATGACATAAAATCTAGACTAATGCTTGACCAAAAGTCTGGATATACTAACTGAGCCAAATTGTCATAGAAAATTAACTATCACACAGTAGAATAGTTACTCAAAGCAATTGAAAGGTCATTTAGATTCTAGAATTAATAAAACATGCCCTTATATTACAGGAAATGTAGTTATGATTGATTTTTTTAGTCTGCCTGGAGTTAATACAATGTTGGGTAAAATGTCTGAGGAAATTGTAGGACACAAACCCCCAAATTAGAACAAAAACAAAATTCTTGTCTTTTTATTCTTGAACTCTATTTTTGGGTAATTTCCTAAACTTATATTAGAAGCCACTTTTGTTCATTAAAAACAGTTCTTTATGGGGCTGGAGAAATGGCTCAGTAGTTAAAAGTACTGACTTGTTTTTCCAGAGGACCTGGGTTCAATTCCCAGCACCTACCTGGCAGCTTCCAGCTGTCTGTAACTCCAGTTTCAGAGGATCTGACGCCTTTCCACAGACACACATGCAGACAGAGCACCAATGCACATAAAATCAATATAAATCATTAAAAGATTTTTAAAATAATTTATTATATGCCGACAATATGACTCAGTGGATGGAAGTACTTGCTTAGTAAGCCTGGAGACCTGAGATCCATCACTGGAACCTATGTAAAGGTAGAAAGAGAGAATTAACGCTTGAGGATTATTCTCTGACACTCACATATGTACCATGCCATGCCACGTGATCACCCTATCTCTGTCTGTCTTTGTCTCTCTCTCTCTCTCTCTCTCTCTCTCTCTCTCTCACACACACACACATACACACACACACTTATTAATAACTAAAACTAAAGCAAACACTCTATTTGGGGTTGGAGAGATAGCTAAGTGGTTAGAGCATGAGCTACTCTTTCAGAGGGACGGGGTTTGGTTTCTGTCACCTACATGATAGTGCATAGCCATGTGCAGCTCCAGTCCCGAGGGGTGTGATGAGTCCTTTCTAGCCTCTTTGTGTACCAGACAGATACCTTGGGCGTAAGACAAATATGTAGACACATCACATATACACATAAAATACAATATTTTATTTACTTTTTTTTCTATTTGTGATTTACTTATTTATTTAGCAGCAGTATCTCATGTATGAGATTAATGGCTGGCCTCTAATTTCTTTCTTTCTTTTTTAAATTTAGCTTAATTTTTTTTTGAAACTTATTCAGTTTACGTTCCACCCACTGACTCCCTCCTTCTACAATCCTTCATTCATCCCTCTCCCCTTCTCCTCTGAGTAGGTGCCCCCCCCTACCCTGGGTATCCCCTTCAACCTGGCACTTCAAGTCTCTGGGGGGCTAAGTGTTTCCTCTCCCACTGAGGCCAGACAAGGCAGCCCAGCTAGTAGAACATATCTCACGGATAGATAACAGCTTTTGGGACAGCCCCTGCTCCAGTTGTTCAGGACCCACATGAAGACCAAGCTGCACATCTGCTACATATGTACAGAGAGGCTGAGGTCCAGCTTGTGTATGTTCTTTGGTTGGTAGTTCAGACCTGAGAGCCCCAAGGGTCCAGGTTAATTGACTGATGGTTTTCCTGTGGCGTTCCTATCCCCTTTTGGAGCCTGAATCCTTCCTCCTAGTCTTCTAAAAAAGTCCCCAAGCCCTATCCACTGGCTGTGGGTGTCTGTAATTTGTCTGAGTCAACTGCTGCGTGGAGCCTACTTGAAAACAACATATTCCTGTCTGCAAGCATAACAGAGTATCATTAATCGTGTTAGGGATTGGTGCTTGCCTATGGGATGGGTCTCAGGTTGGGCTGCGGTTATTGGTTGGCTGTTCTCTCAGTCTTGCTCCCTCCCCCTGTGCCTGTATTACTTGTAGACAGGATAATTTTGGGTTGAAAGTTTTGTGGATGGATTGGTGTCTCTATCACTCCACTGGGGTTCCTGTCTGGCTATAGGAGGTAGCTTCTTCAAATTCCACATCTCCAATGTAATGAGACACAGCTAAGGTCACCCCTGTTGATTCCTGGGCACCTTCCTTGTCCCAGGCCATGTCTTATCCTGGAGATGCCCCCCCCCCATACCTCCTCACCCCCTTCAGTTGCAGATTGCCATTCATTTTCATGGCCATCTAGCCATTTCTTCTGTCCTTCCCCATACCTGATCCTGAACACCCCATTTCCCTCTCCATCTCCTCTCCCTCCTAATTCCCTCCCTCTAACTGCCTCTTATGAGATCCAAGCATCCTCACTTGGGCCTTCTTTCTTGTTTAGCTTCTTTGAGTCTGTGGAGTGTAGCATGGGCATCCTGTATTTTATGGGTAATGTCCCCTTGTAAGTGAGTTCATATCATTCATGTTCTTTAGGGACTGGGTTACCTCACTCAGCACGATACTCTCAAGTTTCAACCATTTGCTTGCAAAATTCATGATGTTTTTAATAGCTGATAATATTCTATTGTGTAGATGTGCCACGTTTTCTTTATCTATTCTTCAGTTGAGGGACATCTAGGTTCCCAGTTTCTGGCTATTACAAATAAAGCTGCTGTGTGTGAACATAATTGAGCAAGTGTCTTTGTGAAATGTTGGAGTATCTTTTAGGTATATGCCCAGGAGTGGTATAGCTGGATATTGAGGTAGAACTAGTCCCAAACTAGACTGAGAAACTGCCAAATTGATTTCTAGAGTGTTTGTATAAGCTTGTACTCCTACCAACAATAGAGGAGTGTTCTCCTTACTCCACACCCTTGCCAGCATAAGCTGTTACTTGAGTTTTTGATCTTAGCCATTCTGATGGGTATAAGATAGAACCTCACAGTTGTTTTGATTTGCATTTCCTTGATGACTAAAGACTTTGAACATTTCTTGAAGCACTTCTCAGCCATTGGAGATTCTTCTGTTGAGAATTCTGTACCTCATTTTTAAATTGGATTATTTGAGTTGTCGATGTATAACTTGTTGAGTTCCTTGTAAATTTTGGATATTAGCTCTCTGTCAGATGTAGGGTTGGTGAAGGTCCTTTCCCAATCTGTGGGCTGCTTAATTGTCCTATGTGACAATGTCCTTTGCTTCACAAAAGCTTTGCAGTTTCATGAGGACCCATTAACAATTGTTGATCTTAGAACCTGAGCCACAGGTGTAAACTACCACAATGTCTTCAAGTACATTTTTGTTTGTTTTTTTTGAGACAGGATACTACTTTGTAGTCTCTGTTGGTCTGGAACTTGGCATATAGACAAAAGTAGCTTTGAACTCAGAGATCTCCTTTCCAAGTACTGTAATTAAAGGTTGTGTGGCCAGGCTTGGCCCAAGTATATTTTATATCAATTTTCTGCTCTGATTCTTAGCTGAAATACTATGTACCTGGTAAAAATGTGACAAGACCAACAATCTTCATGTGTTTTATTTGGAATATTCAAAACAGTTTGAACTTGATTTGAATCTTTTGTAATTAGATATCAAACAGATCTCAAAAGATCATTAAGACTGGAGCTAGTTAAAGCTTTGTGGACTGGAAAAATAACTCAGTTATTAGAAATACTTCTTACTCTTGCAGTAGACCAGGTTAGGGCTGCCAGCACGATATAGCAGCTCATAACCATATATACCTCCAGTTCTAGGGGTTTGGACGTGCATGAGCTCCTGGACTCATGTACATACATTCCAATGCATACACCAAAATAAATGTAATTAAAAAAAAAAGAAGAAAGCATGTTTATGCTGTATTTGATAAGCATATAATCAATCATCTTGAGCTTTGGTAAAAGGTAATATAGTCCAGGAATTAGCCAAATGCTTACTTTTCTAATTTAAACTGAGCAAGTTTGCTTTGCAAATTCTCCAATTGCCATATTGGTTACTTTGAACTTTCTAACTGACCTAAAGTCGGATGTGTGGAAGTGTGAGGCCAGCTTTCCTGGGTGTGATCCAACTGTCTGCCTAGAGACACAACAATGACACATTCCTCAAAGCCTAGCTTGTTGACTCAATCGTACAGCTTTTGAGTTTAAATCCAGAAAGTAAAGAAAACTGGAGACGGTGATCGGTAACAGGCTGGGATGAGCTGGTCTGTGTGAACACTGGATAGGCAGAGCAAGAAAATCAAGAAGTGCCATCAAACACACGGTGTGTCTTGTTACTGACCCCATTAATTTAGGTTGGTTGCTAAACAAAATAAATGCAGCTCCTCTCATCTTCAAAGCACTTCCTCAAAGAAAACAAAGTTAAGTGCCTAATACCAGGCTGATGCTCAGTTTGCCGATGGAGAAGCTGATGAGAGAGTCTAAAAGCTCTGGTGGAGTTTAGACAAAGCTGGGGTTTACAAAGAAACTCCAGGTCCTGTCCCAACCGGGTCACTGCCCTGCAACCTTCTAGCTTGTCCCGGTGAATCAGCAAGAACGCTGGCAGTCTGGATGCCACATGGAAGGAAGCAAGCGAGCCTAGGATTTTTGGCTCAGCGGGGGTTGCACACAGGCTAGCTGAAGTCTGGCTTCAGGTTTACACCGAAGGAAAGGAGTAAAACCTGGACTACAGAGACCGGCTGCTCCTAAGGTTCTCAGTGCTGCTCCGGAAAATTCAAAACAAAGTTGTAAAAGGAAAGATGATCATTTTTGGAGCCTTGCTCAGGAATTCCAGGCTTTCCGTTCTGCACTCTCCTCCCCGCAAGGAAAGCCGTCATTTCTGAAAAAATATACCCAGTTTTAGGGAGGCTATTCCGAGACGCAGGCAGTTTTCTGAGGAGATCATTTGAACATCTGGGTTTTTCCATTCTGTTTTGCTACTAATTTGCAATATGGTAATGAAAGGGCCTTGGGAGAAAACACATTGGGAGAGAAATTGTGCCTCAAAAAAAAAAAATCATATTTTGTTTTTGTTTTTGTTTTTTTGTCCCTTCCCCCCTTAAATATACTAGACAGCTTACAGTAGTTTGGCCGCAGAGATATTTCTGTGACTGGAATTTTTGCCGTTATGCACAGGCCCCCCACAAGTTTGGTTGCATTCCAACGCTTTAGCTTCACATTTTCTGCAGCCTCTTGATCCATACATTAACAGAAGTGAAATAAATTATTAGATAAGGCATTTTCAAAGCAACGCAGAGCATATCTCACATAAATATCCATTACTTTGACTGTTGAGAATAATATC
Organism: Montemys delectorum; assembly: GCA_019843815.1. Classification (NCBI taxonomy): domain Eukaryota; kingdom Metazoa; phylum Chordata; class Mammalia; order Rodentia; family Muridae; genus Montemys; species Montemys delectorum. Next base: position 5,343 of record JADRCD010195592.1, on the reverse strand, counting down.
TATTAGGGAATCCATAGATATTACTATTTCTTGCCTAACATTTTTTTTTTTCTTCTTTAAGCAGAGGAAAGACGTCTGGGGTTACTGTGGAAGACAAGAGGCGTTCGTTCCCCTGTGGTACTTTGTGAAGTTAACCGGAGGCTGTCAGAAGCTAGCGTGTCTAAACCAGTGTGGTACCAGCTTATGAAACAAGGGGACTAGACAAGTCACCTCACGGCCTCCCCACCCGTGTTCACACCCAGCGTGAGGCTGCCTTCTCCAAGTGGGATGACAGAGAGGCAGCCTAGAAAGAGTCCCGTTGGTACTGCTTGTAAGAATTGCCATCTGTCATTGTGAGAGGTTCGTGTCCTTATCTTTCAAAGTTAGACAAGCTGACTGGAAGCCGAACTGGGTCTCACCTGGAATAAAGTCTTCTTGGACAGTCTGCTTTGCAGAGGTTGTGCACAAAGCAGTAACCTCCCTCGCAGAGACTATGAGGAGGAAGGCAAAGCTGCTGGAGCTCCTGCTGCGGGCCATTTCCTCTTGGGGGTTGCCTAGGAGATCATTCCTTACGCCTGACTTGTTGACGAATTGCAGACGTGTGGTAACGTGGAGAGCGAGAGCGGAGCAAAAGAAACGACTTAATTGGTAAAGAGCTTGCTCGAAAAGCCTGGGGGCTTGAGTTCAAGGTCCAGCCTCTAAAACCAGGCTCCTCTTTGAGCCCTTAATCACATTTCAGGGATGCTAAGACAGGAGGTTCCCTGGAGTTTTCTACTCAGGTAATACAGCTGAATCGGGGAGTTCTGGGCTCACAGAAAGAACCTATCTCCAAAAATCGGACAGAGAATGATCAACGATGATCTGCTCATCTTCATTTTCTGATTTAGAAATAAGGATTATGAAAAATATTTCGATGGCTATTCCTGTCAAGATGACCGACGCGGAGATGCTGATCAGTTATAAAGTGCTTGCCTAACATAGCTAAGGCCTTGGGGTCCATCCTCAGAATCACTAAAATGGAAATGGAAGCAAGCAAACAGAAGTCAATATGGTAGATCGAATACCTACCTTGAGAGAATGTGACAGTTTTTTTTTTTTTCTCAAATTGCCTTTGACCCAGTAGTTCTCAACTTTCCTGATACTGTGACCCTTTAATGCAGTCCCTAATGCTTACAGTTTCTAATGGTGTAGCAATCTCCAACCATAAAATTATTTCATTGCTACTTCATGACTGTAATCTTGCTACAGTTATGCACAGTGATGTAAATATCTATGTTTTTGATGGTCTTAGGAGAGCCCCTTGAAAGGGTCTTTCAGATTCACCAAACGGTCGAGAGCCACAGGTTGTGAATCACTGTATAAAGGGTAGAATGTCCTGATTTGCTCAAAAAAAAAACCCAAGTTTTTAGTTGGGTATAGTTGTACATGCCTTGTGAGCTCAGCGTTGAGGAGGCTGATCCAAGAGTTTAAGACACCCTTCACCCCACCCCTGGTCGCTTAAGTGGAACACTGTCTCAATGTCCACCAGAACAAACAAGCAACAAAAACACATTTAAAATGGCACTTTCTATGTGAATAATCATATAAAAATCAGGAGTGGCAGCGTCGCAGCACTTGAGAAGTGGAGCCCAGAGGATCAGAGTTCAAAGTCATTCTCACCTACATAGTAAGTTCAGGGCCAGCCTGGGCTTCATGTCACCAACGAACGCATACTTTTCTTAAGTCATGTTCAACACAAGCATATTGAAGCAATGTAATTGATTTCATTCTTATTGGCTGATCAGACTCAGGGAGGTCTCTTTCTGTATGCTTCCTTGCTAAGTGTCACAGCGTTTGCAAAGTGCTCACAGTGAGATGTTTCAATGCTGGTCTCCGTCATCTGACTTTAAGTTTTTAGAGAGCTGATGGCTTTCCTGCCTTCTTTTCTGTGAAATTTACTTTATATGTTGAATTTCTTCCCCTAAACTCAATAGCATCTAAAACTGACTAAAACACTTTCAATGTTAGTCCTTTGAGTCCATGTAGTATTTTTAACCAATTCGTCATTGTGATTATCTTGCCTTACTATATGCTTGCAATTTTCATATGTGATAAGTGTTGACTTTTTAATATAATATTTATTGTTTGAGAATTTCATATATATTTTTAATACATATGTTGACTACATATATTCTCTCTTTCCTCCTCAGTTCTCCAACTCTTCCTAGACTTATCTGCCCACTTCACCTCCCCCTTCATGTCTTCTTCCTCCTCCTCCTTCTGTTTCATCTAATTTGTGCTGCCCATAAGTGCATAGGTTCCTGAGACCTTGCACTCACTGACTGTAAGTGCATTCAAACATAGTCCACCTTTCATCGGAGGATGCACACTCTGAGGAAAACTGACTCTCTTCCATCTAGTAGGGGTAGAGTTTTGAAAGCCCCTCATTTATCCAGGTTGGAATGCTGACTGACTTGATCTTATGCATATCTTGTACAGGCAACCACAGCTGCTGTGAGTTCATGAATGTCACGGGTCTCCGTGTCTAGGAGACACAGAGCTTTGTTACAGTTCTCCCTGAACTCTGACTCTTAACAATCGTCCCACTTCCTCTTTTGTGAAGTTTGCTTGAGCTCTGTGAGGAGAAGGTGTGATATAGTTGTCCTATTAACGGCTGATCACTGCACAGACTCATCCTCTGCACTTTGACCAGTTGTGAGTCTCTGTACAAAGAAGCTTCTCTGATGAGGACCGAGAACTACACAAATCTGAGTATTAAAGACAAGTGTTTGATGATAATTTGGTACTATGCCCATTAGGCCCAGCAATAGTAGTACATTATCCCATAGACCTTATGAGTCATGGCTCCTGGGCCATATCTACAGCACCAGGAATGAATTGCCTTCTGTGAAATAAGCAATAAATTGATTAAAAAGATGCTTGGTTACCCTCAAAACATCTACGCTTATGGCACCAGTGGTGCTACTTGCTAGGGTACTTGTTTCTGAAGGTTACAATGTTCACAGGTTGGTAAGACAGTTGATGACTTACCTCCATTACAATTTTCATAACATCTTCAGGTAATAAAAAAGCTAGCAAGATGTGCAAAATTGCCAGGCGGTGGTGGCACATGCCTTTAATCCTAGCACTTGGGAGGCAGAGGCAGGTGGATTTCTGAGTTTGAGGCTAGCCTGGTCTACAGAGTGACTTCCAGGACAGCCAGGGCTACACAGAGAAACCCTGTCTTGCAAAGCAAAAACAAACAAACAAAAAAGTTTACACTTCGGGAACAGATAGAAAGGGATTCTGAAGTTGGGCATGGTCAAGCATGATCACCGTCCCTGTGATCTAGTGGAGGGATATAGGAATTCAAGGCCATCCTGGAAGCCAGTCTGGAATACATGAGATTCTGTGCCAAAAGCTGGGGAGAAAAAAAAGGCAGAGGTAGGGATACAGGCTAATATTATATATAATGGATCATAGTGACCATGACTGGTGAAAGAGAAATTAAATATTTTTATTACAAATGCAAAATAGCTTTTTTTTTTTTTTT